>VXBZ01005657.1:511590-532394 GCA_013399135.1 Heliornis fulica | reverse complement strand
GTATATTATAAATAATAAAGGAATTAAGCTTATTCACCTCCTTTTCCCAATCCCTGGATATCCTTATACACAATCTTATTTAGAAACACAGAATCACAGAATGGTTTGGGCTGGAAGGGACCTCAGAGATGATCTAGTTCCACCAGCCCAGGTTGCCCAAAGCCCCATCCAGCCTGGCCTTGAACACTGCCAGGGAGGGGGCAGCCACAGCTTCTCTGGGCAGCCCGTGCCAGGGCCTCACCACCCTCACAGGGAAGAATTTATTTCTTGTATTTAAATCAACCGTCCTTCAGTTTAAAGCCATCGCCCCTTGTCCTAATACTACTGAAACTTTTTGAAAAAGTCCCTCTCTGTGTTTCCTGTAGCCCCTTCAGGCGCTGGAAGGCTGCTCTCCATGGAGCTTTCTCCTCTTCAGTCTGAACAACCTCAACTCTCTCAGCCTGTCTCTGTAGAAGTGCTCCAGCCATTACAGCCTCCTCTGAATTAGCTCCAACAGTGAGTCCAGTCTTGTACTGGGCACCTCACAGCTGGACACAGTACTGGCAGTGTGGTCTCAACAGGTCAGAGTAGAGGGGCAGCTGATTGACCTGATTTGACCTGCTGATTTTGATACAGCCTAAGATACAGTTGGCTTTCTGGGTTGCAAGCACATATTGAGCTTTTTGTCCAACGCCCCCAAGTCCTTCTCCTCGGAGCTGCTTTCAGTCCAAGAAACCTACCAGGAAGTACCTAGGTACTGCATAGAAATTATAAGGCTTCATTCAAATACAATTCTCACTTCATTTTCACTGTTTTTGGTAAGTGCCTCTTAAAATCAATCTAAAAATCTTGCAGAAACTCTTTAGAGAAGTTACATCAATTGGATTCAGCTATATCTACTTGTCTCCAGTTTCCACTGTCAGGGCCACAAAACTCAGGTATTGTTCCTAGTTTGGAGTAAGATTTATACTAACAAATTATTTTAAGTGTGTCCTTAGAAAAGCAAGTTATGTAACAACTTGTGCATAAGAATATCATCTTGGTGCAGACCTGGTTACCTTGAGAAAGCATATTTCTTGGGTTCAGATTTCACCACTCGCATAAACAAGCAGCGAAGCGTTACCTTAGAATATCTTTTAGGTATATCTTCACCCATGAACTGCTGTTCTTTACATTTCACTGCATAACAAGCTCCTTTGTTACGTCCCCACTTAGTGATAGAAGTAAATTCCTGAGCCTTTCTACCTCATAGTGCATAAGAAACTGTTTAAGTTAAATATTAGGCAAGGAGTAGAAGCAAATGAATTGTTTCAATTCCTTTTCCTTGCTTTGTTTATCCCTTTTATGGCAAGGTCTTCCTGTTTCTAAAGAGAATTTCTTGTAAGTAAAAAAAGATCCATCAGCCCCAGCCAGTCTGGATGGTTAATTTGCACATCTTTGCTGTTTGCTTTAATACATGCAATTACTTGAAATTCAGAAACTTTTTCAAATCCTGCACTGCTTTTAGTATAAAAATGAAAATACTTACTATGCCAGCATGCAATCTGTGAACTGTAGAGGTGACATGGACTTACTTTTCTTTGTTGCAACCTCAATCCAATAATATTTTGACCAGATACCATGTCCTCTGAATCTGAGCAAAGCAATGAAGTGAAAATATAATCATACCCAAAAACTCATCTACAGATCTTTACTTTTCTCAAACATCAAAAATGAGAGTTTAAAAAGAAAATAAAAATTCCTAGAAAGTTGAAATACTGGTGAGGGGAAAGAGACGTGGGATTCCTTCTATAAGTCCACGGGAAATAAAATCACTCTTCAAATCACTGGTACTAATCTGAAATTCTATTCAGTTTGGGATCTCTCCTAACTTTTTAATGCCCCAGAAACTAAATGGCAGTTGGTGAGTACTCAGGTGAATCACGCTCTGATGTAAACAAGTGTCTGAGTCATTGCGTACTCTCCACAGGATGTGCGGTATGCACAGATCTGAATACATACAGAAACTCCTCTTTTTTCTAAATTAGGTGCCATTTGTCTGTCACAGTTCATAAAACAAAGAGCAATTCCAAGCCCTCAACAGCCTGGGGTCCAAGACTCAATTGTGCAATGCTTTTATGCAGCACTTGCAATGGGTTTGTGCTCGAGCCGCACACCTGGAGCAGAAGGGAGGGCAGCAGCACAGTAAGGAGCATCATGGGGAAAAAAAATCAAGAAGAGGTGCCAGGAGACGTGTGTGGTTAAACAGGGGACTGCTGAGTAAACCTAAGTGGAAGATGAGAGTCTACAAGTCATGGAAAGAGGGAATGGCTACGTGGGAGAAATACAAGAATGTTGTCAAAGATTGTAGGGTGGCAACTAGGAAAGCCAAGGTCTCCTTGGAGTTAAACCTTGCAAAGGAGGTTAAGGATAACAGAAATGGTTTCTTCAAATACACAGCAGGCAAAACTAACATTAGAGGTGGTGTAGGCTCATTGATGAATGAGGTGGCTGTCCTGTGACTGAGGACAGTAAGAAGGCGGAGTTACTGAGTTACTGAATGCCTTCTTTGCCTCTGTCTGTTCTGTTGGAGACTGTTTGCTGAAGCCCTGGAGGTAGTCAGGATAAATGAGAAGTCTGCCTCAGTTGAAGAGGACTGGATCAGGGATCAGTTAAGCCATCTGGATATCCATAAATCCATGGGTCCTGATGGGATGCACCCGAGGGAGCTGGCAGGAGTAATTTCTAGGCCACTAGAAATCATCATCTTTGGTAAGTCCTGGGAAATGGGAAAGGTGCCTGAGGACTGGAAGAAAGCAAGTGTCACTCCAGTCTTCAAAAAGGGCAAGAAGGAGATCTTGGGTAACTACTGGTCAGCCTCACTTCCGTCCTGGGAAAGGTGATGGAATGATTTATTCTTGGTGCTGTCTCCAGGCACATCAAGGATAAGAAGGCTGTTAGGAGCAGTCAGCATGGTTTTACCAAGGGGAGGTCATGTATGACCAACCCAATAGCCTTTTACAAGGATATAACCAGGTGGATGGATGATGGTAGAGCAGTGGATGTGGTTTTCCTTGACCTCAGTAAGGCATTTGACACTGTCTTCCAGAGCGTCCTGGTGGATGCACCGAGGAAGTGTGGCCTGGAGGGTAGAGTAGTGAGGTGGATTGAGAACTGGTTGAAGGGAAGAAGTCAGAGAGTTGTCATTAATGGGGCAGAGTCTGGATGGAGGCCTGTAACTAGTGGAGTCCCTCAAGGGTCAGTACTGGAACCAGTATTGTTCAATGTATTCATTGGTGACCTGGATGAGGGAATAGAGTGCACAGTCAGCAAGTTTTTCTGATGACACAAAGCTGAGAGGGGTGGCTGACACACCAGGAGGTTGTCCTGCCATTCAGCAAGATTTAGAAAGGCTGGAGAGCTGAGAAGGGAGAAACTGAATGAGATTTAACAAGGGCAAGTGTAGGGTATTGCATCTGGGGAGGAACAACGCCAGGTACCAGTATAGGTTGGGGACTGGTCTGTTAAAGAGTAGTGCAGGTGAGAGGGACCTGGGGGACAGCAAGATGACCACAAGTCAGCAATGTGCCCTCGTGGCCAGGAAGGTGTACATCTTAGGGTGTATTAGAAGGAGGTGGCTAGTAGGTCAAGAGAGGTCCTCCTCCCCCTCTGTTCTGCCCTGGTGAGACCACACATAGAGTATTGTGTTCAGTTCTGGACCCCTTAATTCGGGAAGGACATACAACTCCTTGAGAGAGTCCAGTGCAGGGCCACCAAGATGATTAAGGGATTGGAACATCTTCCTTATGAGGAAAGGCTGAGGGAGCTGGGTCTCTTTAGCTTGAAGGAAACTGGGGGGTGACCTCATTTTTATGTTTAATATGTTTTATGTTTATTTGTTTCATGTTTGTATATTTTAATGTTTAATACATTAAGGGTGTCACAAGCAGTATCTGTCAGTGAAGGTCCTGTTGTGCCCCTGGCCCAGAAGGTGGCTGTTTGGAATGCTGAGTGGCCTGGGGCTGTGCAGGCTGAAATGGGTGAAGCTGGGAGAGTTGGTGCCAGCTGAGGACGGCTCAAGTAGTGGTCTGCCTGGAGCATGGAGCTACCTGAGGAGAGCCTCCATTATCTAAGTCTCAAACTATGGCAGCTGGGGGTAACTCCATGGTCCTTTTGAGATGGACAAACCCTGCTGCGCTTGTCCTGCAGCTGGAGCTGTGGAGCAGTGGCAGACCGGTGACAGCCTTTGCTAATAAATCTGCCTCTCGGCTGGTGTTGCTCAGGCTACATTGAATTGTCATAGAATTGTCATAGAACCACTTGGGTTGGAAGAGACTTTTCAGATCATTGAGTTGAACCACAGCCTAACCCTGCCTACTCCACCTTTAGATCATGTTCTTCAGTACCTCATCTGTTTGCCTTTTAAATACCTACAGGGATGGTAAATACCTCTGCCCTGGGCAGCCTGTTCCAATGCCTGACAACCCTTTCAGTAACAAAATTCTTCCTGATGTCCAACCTAAATCTCCCCTGGTGCAGTTTGTAACCATTTCCTCTCATCCTGTGGCTTGTTATCTGAGAGAAGATACCGACCCCCATCTCTCTACACCCTCCTTGTAGGTACTTCTAGAGAGTGATGAGGTCTCCCCTCAGCCCCCTTTTCTCCAGACTCAAAAGCCCCACTCCCTCAGCTGCTCCTTGTAGGAATTGTGCTCCAGACCCTTCCCCAGCTTCATCACCCTTCTCTGGACACGCTCCAGCATCTCAATGTCCTTCCTGTAGTGAAGAGCCCAAAACTGCACCCAGCACCTCGAGGTGTGAGTTGCTGTGCTAGCCAGGGCCAAGAGCATTTGTTTGCCCCGTACCACGCGCTAATCTATGAACGACAATGTAAATTTCCTGTAAGTCTGTGGCTGTGCTCACCCTGCAGCACTTAGTTTGCATTTGTAAACTCTGGCAGAGCTAGAGCAGTCTGGTCACGGCTGCTTCAGTATCAGGGGCATTGCAAAGCTCACCTGAGAAGCCTGGTGACTTCCTTGGGTAATTGGCATTTTGAGAGCTTTACAGGGAAGGCAGTGGAGACATGATATTGTTACTAAAATAAAGGCGTTGCTGTGGGGATTCCATCTTCTGACACAATTTACTTTTGGACCTTAGGTCTCTGCTTCATAAGTGCAATTTTTAAGAATCTTCATTTATTATTTATAGAATGTTTTCTGCTTTTTTTTTAACGTACCAGCTGAAGACATTAATTATGCACCTTTAGGATTTTCTGCTATTTGGTGCATTTTAAATGGTCTTCAAAGAGAGAGATGTTTGCAAATGTAAAGTCCGACAAGGTTTGACTGAGGGAATTGGCAATTTCTCTTCGTACTTTTCTTGTTGCTGATATTAAACAGAATGCTCTCTTCGGTGCAGATGGACTGAATGCCACTGGAATAATAGAAAATGTGTCCTTTTTTGCAAAATAAAAGTGTTAGCAGGACATGGGCAAAACAATCCTTGGCTTAATTGCTTGCATTTTTGGCCAATACCGATGAGACCTGTGCTATAATTTGGATGTGCTCATACCTAGTGTCCTTTGGAACTGATGTTCCTCTAAATGAAAACTCTACTCTCCTGTTGAAATGTGACTGCTCTGTGGGCCAGGGTAGATCACTCTTCTGTTCAGATTATGTTTCTGCAAGAACAAATAACAGGTAGCCCTGAGATGGCATTCTTTCCTCTTCCTTTTCTTTGCCCTCCCATTTTCCATATACTTTCCTGGATGCCAAAATGTTCCCTTGGGGATTGCAATCCTGAAAACCACAGAGGCTTTTGACCTTTTCAGTGTGTTTTAAATTGCCTTTTACTTAGGTATCTGTCAAGGGAGACCTTTTAGAAAAATAATTCTTCACCATCTGCACCAAGATCTGATGATAGTGTTTTTATCCAAGTTAGGAAACCTAACTGTGCCAAACTTTCCACCAAACACCTCTAGTTTACTAAATTCCCATTAGATTTGCATTATTCCTGAACACAAGATCTTCTTGGAAGCTGGCAACTACATGAGGGAATACAAAAGAGTTTCATAAGACAACTTGTCAGGAAAATCTTGCAGTAATTTGAGTGAATTATGGCAAAAATATCAATGGACTCTTCAGATATTTTCTAGAGGGATGTTATTTTTCTTCATAACATAAGGGCTCATCATTTTCTTCTGAAATTAATAGCTCTGTTTTTATTTTTAGCATTCATAATTAGACATTAATTTTCTCTCTGAATGCTTACATTTCAAATTCTGCAATCATTCCCTTTTGAGCATGTACTACTTTAAATCCCTGTGAGAAAAATTCATGACTATTAAGTACATTTGAAGTGTTACTACATTATCTGGGTGATTTATTTTTACGTTTTCACAGGGCACAGTCCCATCCAAGCTGAAATCTCTGTCAGACATATATGACTCAACAGGAATTCCAATAAACGCTTCCACAAAACGTCACAGCACAGCTCTAACCCTCAGAAACTCCTACGCAAATCTCTTTTTTTCTGCCACAGATCTCATGAATTGTTTTAAATTGTCCCATATTTTCTTCTTTTTTTTTTTCTCTCTGTTTTTAGTCCTGAATGGCTCCTTGGGACAAGGACTACAGCATTGTTGAATGCCTGTAGTGCATACTTCCCAACATGAGCACAATCATGAAGAAACCTGACGCTGGAAGACTTTCAGGCATCAGTTTTATCTGGTCTGTATAGAACATGCTATCATGTGGCAACAGTAGCTGTCACTGGGAAGTCATTAAGTACATATCAACAGTGGCATCATTGATCTTTTTTGAACGCCATCTTTCATCAGCCAAATAATATGAAAACTTGTGAAGAAAGCATCCAGGAAACAAATTCTTTCTGTTTGTCTAGGTGCACTACCTAGTTATCCAGAAACTGGCCTTCAGAGCAGCCCGTCACCCAGGCGACTGCTGAGAAACATTTTCTAGTGTTGTTATGGCATGTGCAATCAGTGAGATGATAAAACTTGTTTCTTCTTTAGTCTACAGGATCCTTAAGGGTATATGCATGCACCGAGGCCTTTACTTACAGCACTTTTACCTGAGAGGCTGATTTCTGGCCCATCTAAGCCTGTGACAAAGCTGTCCTTTTGCAGAAATGCTGGGGAACAGAAGCATCCTGGCATCAGGGGAAGGAAAGCAAACTGATTCGCACTTCTGTATCGCGGTGGCATTTTCAGGAAGTGTTTTGAACACTAGTGCGTTAAATAGAAGTACAGCTAGTAGGTTAGCTTGCTCCTTTATTATGAAGAGGAAAATAATCAGTAGATGCCATACTCGGTGAGAGTATGGTGACACATCAGATGTCAGCCTGACATAATGAAATCTCTGCTGCAGGCTGCACAGGAACCACTGTAGCTGGGAAGCGTCTCAGGTAGGAGTGCCTTCTGCAAGGAGAGCGTTTTAGGGGAATGTGCTCCTCACCTTCCAAGGCGTTACACTGTCTAAGCAACACATTTGTTGCTTGCTGTAATGATATTATACAGTTTTCCATGCTGATTACTTTCTGTCTTTAAATTAGGCTTTTATTTCTGTGTTAGTGGCCTGCATTTAATGTCTCTTCTGTGTGCTGGGGTAAGAAATGTTTATAATGCAGCCAATTTACTTCTCAGGTTTCAGATCAAATGCTCGTGCTGTGGGGCTGAAACTCATCTAAATTATTAATAGAAAGTTTTTAATGGTAAGGAAATTGTTCTAATTTAAGTATTGGGAATAATATGTATAAGTTTGCAAGCTTTATGGAAGAAAATATCTTCCTCCTAATCATTATGTGTGTATGCCTGCAAAGATAAATGAACAGCCCAGCAAACCCCTCTCCTGATTTTCTAAGCAAGCAATACAATACAGCAGTCAAATGGGGATTCATTTGTTAAATAGAATTCAGAGCAGGATACTGTAGGTGCTGGGGAGGGGAGTAAGCTGACAAGGATCAAGATGGGTTGTTTATCTGTGGTTTGTATTCTAATTTGTCTAAATTCCTGAATAATTCTAATGTAATTCAGATGTGTCAGGCAATTAGATGTGACATTCCACAGCCAGGTAGCACAGTCTGTGTATCATCAGTAGGTTTAAAATGGGCCCTAAAGCCTTTATAAGATTTGGTGTGTGGGATGTCCCTAGTATGGCTAGAGGCATGAATTGAATGTACTGTAAATAAACTTTGGCATGAAAACTTTCACTAATGCCCAGAGAGGAGAGAAAATGGTGGTAAATGTCGAAATGATAACATTTGAATGCAGTGAGCAACTCCAGCCTGACACACATAGGGCTGGAGCAGAAAAAAAAATGATTAATCCATCTGGCACAGTGAGGGAGAAGCCTGACTCTGACACCACCATTAAATAGGGATAATTTTGAGAGGTAAGTCAAGTTATGCTAATGCTTTTCTTTATTTTTTTTTTTTATATTTCTGAGGAGCTGCTGCCCTGGTGACTGCTATGCAGATGTGAGGCTATGACATGAGGAGACACAATGGTTTTTTTCAGATTTGCCCTGTGAGCCTGCGGGAAAACTCGGAGCTGATCTTCTCTCCGGAGAAGATCTCTCTCTCTCTGTCACAGGCAGCTGGCTCAGCGACCCGACTGGTCAGTTTAACCATCAATTTAACCTGGATCCTGCGGGTCTGGGAGGTACACGGGTTTGGCAGCTGTTTTCTCCTGTGTGCTCTGAGGTGTCTCCATTCTGTTGTTTGTCATCTGTTTGTTCTGTTGTAGGCTAGGTGTGTACACCCTGAGACGTGAAATGTAAACATGTCTCTTGTGCTCTTAAATATTTTTTTTTCTCCCTGGTCACATTACACGTGACAAATGTCAAACCCCACTTGGACAGCCCATGGTGCCTTTGTCACTGATGTAATGAGGAAACATTGCTGTGTGCAGTACAACTAACACTACAGCATCTGTACAGCAACCGAGAGCCTTAAAGGAATCATCCAGGATTTGTACATCGAAGTCTGACTGCCACCAGCCTCTGAAAGAGAAACTGGAAAAGACTTTGCTTGTTGCCATCACCAGTATTATATTCATGGGGCTTCTTGTAGACTCTTGCTGGTTAGCCACCTGTTGAGGAGAGTGAGCATGCTCTGCAATGATGTGGGTGCCTTCGGAAAGCCTTTTGCAGGCAATGGGTGCTTCCTTGTGTCCTCATTAAAAGCTGTATCCATGCAATGAAGTCCCTGCCTCTTTAAAGACTTCTCCTGAATGAGCTATTTCTTTCAACAGTTGTATGAAGCAGTATCTACTCAGCAGGAGAATATTGAAAGATGTAAAAGAATCTGTAAGTATTGATGGCTACCTAGAGAGCTCTCATGGAAGACAGTGCAGATGTGTCAAGGTAGTCTGTGTCAAGGGTGGTTGGACTTGATGATCCTGTAGGTCTCCTCCACCCCAAGTGAGTTTGTGTTTCTAAGGGTGCTGCCTTTTTTTTAATAGGTCTTTTGCACAGGTCGATAAATAGCAAGTATTAATTTAAACCGGAGAATGTTAAGAAATGTGATGAATGCGACACCAGTGCCTGTAGGAACATGAGGTGGAGCCCACCTCCTCTGTAGTAATTTCTGAATACTGTTCAATATTTGCTCCATTTCAGATCTAGGGCTTTGAAAGGAGAAAGTACTGGTAAGAGAAAGGCATGGGTCACAGTAGTGGACTTTCTGCAAATGCTGGAGGCCAGCCAAAAGCCAATGCCAGATCCCCTGGCTCCAAGGAGCTCTGTCTTTCATCTTTTTCTGCCTAGCCCAGAGGACTGGAAGGACTATAGTCAAGATCACAGGGGATGGAGTGGTTTCCACAAAGACCTAGAGACAGGAGGGGTTCCCTGGGGGAACAGGAGAAATGTGTAGGTAGCCACAGGCATGTCGACAGAAATTATTCTAGCTGAGGTGTCTCTGGGAGAGAGGTGAACACGTGTATAGCTGATAACTGCTGTTTTCAGACTTTAAAATGTCCTTGGCCTCAGCAAGATAAAAGTGCACCATATTAGTTCTTGATCATAGAGAAATTAAGGGAACTGTTTGAACTTCCTCCACTGTACCCATAGCTATGTGGTGAGGTATGGCAGCCCGGAAACTGGAATATGAATAGGAGATTTTAGGTTTCACACCCAGAGCTTAGGATAAAAACCTAAGAATAAGAACCTATAGTATTTGGTAAAGCTAGGCATGTAATGCAATATGCATGGCCTATGCAATTACAATCAAGAGACTGTTATATCAAGTACTGTATAATCAGGTAATAAGAGACAATCCATCCTTCATAAGTTTACAGGTTAAAAAGATAGAAGTATTATCCTAACTTTTCATAAGGATAAAATACAAAAGTTGTTCAAATCAACCGCTTGGCAAGGCTTGGGAATTGTGTGTGTATTTTCATGAGTTACAAGTTAGGTTGTTTGAGTGGGAGCAACACTTTCTCTCTAAACAAAGCAGAAATTTAAAGCTCAAAACAGGATAGTCTTAGAAGTGAGAGACAAGTGGAGTTATGAGGAGCTCAAGCAAGAAATCAAGTTTAATTGGTTCTGTCGAGAGTGCCAAACTGTGCATTTCATCTTCATCATCAATGGAGAATGAAAGAAAAGTAAAAGGCAGTCTAAAGCTATTTTAAATAAAATACTTGTTTGGGGTCTTTGCAAAGTGTTACTCTACTGGGTTTGTTGTGTTCCCAGACCTTGGCTTTGTGGGCTCTGAAATCTCACTAATGAGCTGTTTGACATTCTGTTCAATTAGGTAATTTCTTCATGACTAGCAGATATTTTTCTGTTAAACTGATTTAGTCTCAGGATTGTTTTTTATTGCTGACATGTCAGGTCATTGTAGGCAGGGTTAGCAGCTCTAGCAAAAACCCCATGTCACTACAGCTTACAAAATGCATTTTTTTTCTCTTTAAAAGAGAGGAAAGCCAAAATGAGAATGAAAGAAAATAGTCTGTGTAGTTAAAATCCTTTCTGGGGGAGGTTTTCAGAATGTACCCTAAAGATCAGGGGAGCAGAGTGAATGCTGTGACTAGAATGTTTTGCTGTGTTTTGTGCTGACAAAGCCATCGCTGGTCCAAAACAGCAAGGTGCAAGTTCTCAGCTCAGTTACATATTTTCTTGGGGGAAAAATATGAAAAATATCTGGTTTATTGTATGAGAGCACTAATGTCTTAGAAATTATTTGGCATTTTAATAGCTTAGGTGTATGGATTAATTTTTGGAATTTTCCTTCTTCCAGTTTCAGGTCTTGCCTTCCTCACCTTCGGCCTATTGTTGTCTGAAAACGCGGTTAAGTGGGAATGAATCAAAAATAGTGATTCAGTTCCTGTGCTAAGGCTGCGCTAGAGTACTTGAGCTTTCCTTCTTTATCTGTTTCTCAAGTTATAACATAAACACAAGGCCAAGATCCTTAAAATCTGCTAAAGCTAAAATAGCTAGCTCCTCTCTATCTCACTTGGATTAGATGTCTCATTTTAGGCATCTCTCTGGGCTTTGGGGATAAGAGTATTTCCCTCACTTGGGGAGGATAAAGTCTGTAAGGTGCTGAAGATCCATTGAAATAAATTGTCAAATTGCAGTCAAGTGAATCATAAACCCTGATTTACCTCCCTGCCGTGGATAATCCCGTCAGAGTCAAAACTCCTAATTTCTCACTTAGAAGTGCTGCTACTGTTGTCCCCACCTCCACAGGTCGGTGGCACAGCAGCTTCCCTGGGATGAGAGGTTGCATGCTCTGATGATTCAGCATAGAGCTTCTTCCTCATACCACCCTAAACAACCGATGTCTGGACTTAGAGGCTTTCTAAGGTAGGAAAGAAGCTAAATGAGGGTTTGACTGGGAGCTTGCTGAAAGTCATAAACCTTATGTGCCAAAAGTACTTTTTATTCCTTGAGATTTGTTTTATAATGTCACATGTGAAGAACTGGAATGAGAAAGGATGCTGACTGGCACTGATGTTACAAATTTAATTAATCTGGGGCTTGCTGCTGTTTCTCTTCTTTTAAATCATAGAGCTGTCATTGCTCAGCTAGGTATAGTAAATATTGCTGTGGCTCTGAAGCTCATATGTGTGTCTGCTCTGATTCTTAAATTACCAAGAAAAAAATCTAGATGGGTGGATAAATTTAAATATGAATTCATTAGACCTGACTTCAAAAATAAGAATTTTTCCAAATAATCATGTACTAATGTATATACATCAGTGATGGGTGTGCTGCTGAGAAGGCATTTACCTCCCATCAGGGGTCTTTTCCAGTGGCTGCATCATGTATCCATCACAGTTTTGGTCCTTGCTACTCGGGGATGTGCTAACTGCTTGCAGGGATGATCCTTGCCTCATCAGAGGAGAAGTAGTGACTGGAGGGACCTTGTTGCTTCCCACAGGCATAGTATGTGGGGCTTTTGGCAGCCTTAAGGAGCTCCATCTAACATCTCCCCCGCATGGGTGTTGCAGAAGCCTAGAGAAGAGAAGCTGCAAGGGCTCTGAACAGCAGCCTTCCAAAACCTGCAAGATCATTATCAGGAAGGCAGAGACATGCTCTTCACAGTGGTGCTTTAGACACCAAACCGGCGTATAAGCAGATCTTGTGGGGCAAAATGCTATCTGGGAACCAGTGATGGATGGTTACTGAATCTTCTGCCCAACTCCATTGCAAGTAGAAATTTTAATCCTTGATCTCTGGGACTCTGACCTGTATAGCTAGCTGCAATTTAAGTCATGCTTTTCAAGAATTTGACCTATTGTTACATGGCATTAGGATCACTTTTCCATTGTGATTCATAGAAAGGGTGAAATTCTTATCTGCTCTGTCCTACTAATCAAAGGTCAGCGGGGATTTGGCTTTGTGGGTATTTGGAGTTAATTTGCTTTAGAAAGACAAGTTACTTTAGAAAGTAAGACTTTATAAGATAAAATCTTAATAAATCCTTTTGCACTCTGTAACCTAAAGACTTGTTTGTTAAAATTACTTTACTGTGGGGAAATGCCATTTCAAATCTCTTGAGGCAATGAAGATGATACATACTTTTGTAGTTAAAGATCAACATAGTGTAGGTTGGCATGAAAATGGTCAGGAGCTATTCATTAGAGACAGAATATATATACACTTTACTGCTGTTGTAAGGGATTAGAGTGTGCTGCTCATACTTAGGCAAATGTTCATGGCACATAATGGTTCTACAGATAATGGTACATCCTCTCCAGCCACATCATACATGACTTTGTTCAGCAGAGCGCTTAAGTACACACTTCTGAGGTCATGTTTCTCAAGCACTTGCTACTTCATTTAGAAAACGTAGAGGAATTAAGACAGACAGAGAAGTGATAATTGTGGCTTGGTAGGGGAGACAGCCCTTGGACCACGGGTTATAAAAGACCCTGCACTGAAAGTGGAGAAGAATTGCAATAGCAGCTTTCTCAAGCAAGGGAGAAAGGTGCCATCTTTTTCTGCAGAATGAAAGTGTAAAACCATCAAGTGGAAAGGCCAAGACTGAATGTCAGTGGAATGCATTCACTGCATAAGTAGAAAACCCTTTCATTGCATGAGAATTCAAGTATTCTTTTAGCTTTAGCTAAACAAAGCCTCTCAATTACTAAAATAGCTTTGCTAATACAGTCAAAAGAAAATACCAAAGAGAAAACAACGTGAGAGAGAAGCTGGAATGAATGACAAGCTGTTAAAGAACGACTAAGCTGCTAAAGTTGTTTTATAACAATGAGGTTTAAAAAAAGACATGGAGGAAAGATTAGGAAAATCTGATAATATTGACATAAGACCACTTAACAGAAGTATGCCAAGACTTCATGCACAGAGATCAGCATGCCTGGCTGGTGGTCATTAGAAGGTGCTGCTTACACTGAGGACTGTTAGAATTCTGAGAAGTCGCCTTAGCCCTTTTGTAAAAAGTGACATAGATGTCAAAAGTTGGAAACAGAATGACTCTACTAAGGAACCTCAGATATATTGATTTTGTGAGAAGCATCAGAGCCTAATGAGCCTTCAGGTGAATCTGCAGGACTTGAGAGCAGCACAGCTAAAAAAAAATCCTCGAACTTAGCAGCGATAGAAGAGGAATAAAAATCTACTCTGCAGGGTTCAAGTCCATCATGAGGAAACCCATAGCTCATTGAGAACATACACATATGTAAGTGCTGAAGAAATTCTGGAGAACACAAGGGAATTTTATGGATAACCTCTTGTTTTTCAAGCACACTGATTTCCAGGAGACAAGCTCCTGTTCTAGAAACATGACCTGGCGTTCTTTGCATCAAAATGCAAACCTTTAAATTTGCCCATACATTGTGTTTGAGTAAGGCTTTTCTTATGGGTGTCTCTGATGGACTATCTGCATTTTTTAGAATTTCAGTGCTGGGAGCATCACACATGCAGTTGCCCTAGTCTACATAGTGCCCTCCTTTCCTTGTACAGTGGTTTTCAACAACTCCATGTTCATATTAGAAGTCTGGTGTCCAGTAGTAGAAAGGTGAAGACAGAAGCAGCTAGAGTCTTGAAGGGAGTGTCTTCCAATGAAAAACTGAGGGGACAACACCTGCACAATTTAAGCAATATTTAAGGAGAGATAACAAAATAGTCTGTAAGGATTACAATAGGAGGATTAGAATTTTATAGGAAAGTCCAAAGGATGTCAATTAGTATTTTAAAATTAAACAACAGGAAATTAATTTAAATAGCTGTATAATCATGCTCTGTGATAGATGTTGGAATGGAAATTCTTTTTAATTAAAAGTGCTGGAAGGGAGAAGGATTAGTTTGATAAATTTTCTAGTTTGGAAGAACAAGTTAGAAACTGTTGAATTGAAAACTACCTATTTTGTGGTTTGCCATGATTTAAACTTAGAAATTTTATGGATTTCTAGTCTTCCAAAATGTTTAAAAGAAAGTGATATGTGTTGCTTAAAATTATTGAGTTTCTATGCTTTTTTTTTTTTTTAAGCCTTAATTTGGAATTGGAAAACTATTATCACATCTCAAAAAATGCATTTACTGGTCATGATTTCATAATACTTATGCAGCATTGTTCCTGGTGAATTATATCTCATTTCCCTGGTATCTTTTTTGTGTTCTTATCTGTTTTATTATGTGATTTGATATGCCTCCCTCTGATCTCGTCAGCCCCCTTTGTTTTTCCCTGATCAGTGTTCTGTGCCGTGCCCATTTTCTTTCAGTTTTGATTCATTAAAATGACATTTCTCATCTTCTGCTTCACTGCACTGTTGAGGACTTGCCTACTTCTTTTCCTTGCCTTCTCTATTCTTAGTCATTGCAAATTAAAAAATTAACCAAAGAAAAATCCTGCTATAGGTCCATCCAAACCCTGCATATAGAGTTTGACTACTTCAGATGTCACTTGGAAAAGTGGGGTCTTGCATCAATATGGAGACACCTTGACATATTCATAATGCCTAAGAGAAAATTGGGCATTTATGTCCTTGGGAAAAAAGTATTTTGAGGCAAATTATGAGCCACCTCAGTGTGGGGAGGGGTCTGTGGCACTTTCTTTGGCTGAAGAAAAGTTTTCTTGGTTTGCATTTCTGGAGTCACTTCTCAGTAAAGAAACACGAGAGAAGAGTTAAAGTTCATCAAACCACACCTGCTTGAATGAAAAATGGAATTAAGCTGTTCTGAGGACAATGTTTTAAACCCTGGTCTTCATTGGAAATGTCCTACACTAGGTAAATTCCCTGAGGAAGACTGTGACAGACAGGTCTATCATGCCTTTCACTGAAAACCACATGAAAGCAAGAAATTAAAAGGAAATGTAAATCTATTGTGAAAACACCTAATGTTTCTCTAGCATTATGCCTCAGGTCTCTCTCTGTGGTTGCCTCAAATAAAATCTAAATTGAAATCACAACAAAAAAAAAAAAAAGAAAAAAGGAAATCCTTTATGATAATTTTTCAAAAGTATTTTTGTTTGAAAAAAATTAAAGCACAGGTAAACCCATAAGTCTGAGAAAATTTAAGTGAATTATTAAAACTTTTTTTAATCATTAAAAAAATTCTAACTTCCCAACAGTTTTTCTGATTAAGGAGAAATTAAAATCAACCTGTTAAAGCTGAAGAATTTTTCTGTCCATTTAGGTTGGTTCAGCTGATGTTTGTTACCGTGCTATATATTGGTCTTCCATGGAATTTGTTACAGAAAAATGTTACAAGGATATTGAATGTTACAGGGAAAAGTCAGTGCTAACTGGCTGAAAAGACTGTTTCAATCTACATATTAGTGCACATAAAATGGGAAATACAGTCAAGTAAAGCATAGAAACAGACTTTGAAGCTACATTAATATGAAAGAATAGAACAGGATATTACATAATCAGATATATAATATCTAGCAGAAACTTTTGTCTAATTGTTGAAATAGCAGTTCAGTGTCAAATAATGAACAATATTATAAAAGGATTTGTCTGATACTGTGTTCCAGCTCATAAATGTCATGATTTATGGTTCTGTAGCTTACATATTCTTAGGTGAGAGAACAATTAATTTTCACCTCTCATATGCAAACACTTGTATTCATTGATCAGAGAAATGAGTATCTCACCTTAAAAATTGTCTACATTTTATAAACTTGAATGAATCAACTGTGAGTTTTTTTCGCATGTGTTTTCTTAGTATTTCAAATGAGAAATACTAAGAAAAATTCATACGGCTTTTCTTGATCTCCACGTCGACTCACTGCAGTTCAGATTCTGTCATAAGCAGTTGGCCTTTGGAAACTTTATTCTGCCTGTACAGCTTTTGTACTGAAATAAGCCTCACTTTATAGCGATGTTGTGCCTTACCTGTGTGATATTATTAGCTACCATTGTTCTCTGCAGTTCTGCTACAGTTCTCAGAGGAACTGTAGAAAGTTGATGCTGGGTCATCCAGACAGCACAGCAAGTACTTGCACACGTCAACAATGGTGAAATTTTTGTATTATCCATGAAGAATACGGAGAGCAGTGGGGATTGTTGATGCCCAATGCACTGAATCTGTGGTCTCATGATTTAAGTTACTTACGTAGGAAACGAGCAGTACTATAGTTCTGGTTCATAGTTACTTACCTGTTTTCAGAAAACAGTTACTGACTGTTTTCAGAGAATCACCAGAAAATATAGATATATATTTTTAATAGATAATGAATGGAAGGTCATTATTTTAGCTTTACAAGGAACTTCTTTAGAATTCCACGGTGATCTCACTGATCAGGACCACAAACTGCACTAAGAAAGGTCTTTCTTGTACATAAGCTTTAAGAGTCAGTATTTCAAGTACAGGATACAAGTTCCATGGACATGAATTAAAAGAATTATTAAACATTTATTGCTGTATTCTCACTCTTACCAAGCAGCAATATTGAAGCCAGGAGGGAAATCCACAGGATTTCCTTTTCTCTCTGTTTTGTTTTGTCCTCTTCTCCTTTTCACAGAATCACAGAACTGTAGGGGTTGGAAGGGACCTCCAGACATCATCGAGTCCAACCCCCTGCCAAAGCAGGTTCCCTAGAGCAGGTCGCACAGGTTGGCGTCCAGACGGGTCTTGAACATCTCCAGAGAAGGAGACTCCACAGCCCCCTGAGCAGCCTGTTCCAGTGCTCTGTCAACCTCACCATGAAGAAGTTCTTTATCACATCGGTGTGGAACTTGTGACCACTGTCCCTTGTCCTGTCCCCACAGGCCACTGAGAAGAGGTTGGCCATCTCCCCTTGTCTCCTACACTTCAAATATTGATAAACATTGATAAGATCCCCTCTCAGTCTTCTCAAGGCTGAACAGTCCCAGCTCACTCAGCCTTTCCTCATAGGGGAGATGCTCCAGGCCATTCTGCTCTTCTGCTGCTGGCCAACATTCCTTAAAATGTTGAAATAGTGAGAAACAGAAAACTCAGAGGAAATATACAAAAAGTACATGTAAAATTATGTCTTCTCAGAGCCAGGGATCAAATCCCCTACAAAAGGCCAGACTTGCCTTAAGCTTTAGCAATTCTCTTTGTTAGAGAATATAGAAGCTGCATATGAGAAAAGGTCAACTGTGGAAGGTAATAGTTCTAAGGACCTAAAAGATTGTGTCAAGTGTGTGTGGTAATGGAGGAGCTGAAGCCACAAGTTTTCAAGCAGTTTTCAGGTCTCTTTTTTCAGTGTGCAGAGTCCTGCCTAGTGAACTGAAGCCTGTTGACATTTTTTTTTTCCCTCTTTACTTTCCCCAGGGGCTGCGATCTGAGAGCCAGTGCTCTGGAGCTAGCAGAGAAAGAGAGGCTCCTCTAGAAACTGATCTCATCCAGGAGCTTTACTCATTAACTTTTCCTGCATTGATGCCACCCAGAGCAATCCCATGTTCTATTGTCCAGGGTATGTTTCAGTGAAGGAAAAACCTCACCAAAATATCTCCACTGTTGTCTTTTATTAAGTAATGCAAAATACAGTATTAATTATGACACTGCATGCATTTTAGACAATATAAATGCAAGCCTACAGAAAATGTGACAAAGAAACCCTCAATTACTTTTGAGGTAGTATACAAGGAAAAATAGGAAAGCAGAAACACAGTGGATTAAAAGAACAAAATATTAGTATCACTCTGTGCATACATTAGTCACTCATAAATACATTTGTATGAAATAACTTAAGATACAATTCCATTGTTGTTAAAAAATATACTTCTTGAAATTCACCATTCTTGTTTGTTTTGTTTTCACATGACATTTTATGGTATTTTATCAGGTGGATTTATTTTTTATCACCGCCGTCATGATTTTACCCTTTTCCTCCAAGAGTTTAGGCACAGATGGCCTCATGCACAAAAATAAATTAGAAACCTGCTTGAAGGGAAAAGAATTCTGCTCAAATAGTTTAGGATAGTCTAATAAATACCATTTTGTTTATAAAAATATTTCAGGTTTATAAAAGAGGGGAGGGGACTGTCTCCCACATGGAAAGGATGTTAAGTGAAAAGTGCTGTTTAACATTTTTGAAGAGATTTTTTTTAAACATATAGTACCATTATGAATATATATTTTATAATAATCCTGTTCTTAGAACCTTGTTGGTCACCAGAAGTATCAAACACTGCTTGCTTCCTTTTGTTTGCTGTCTTATTGCCGATTTGGAAGATGCCTAGTTCAGAAGGGTTCCGTATAATTGTGCTTTTGTAAGGCTGTCCTTCCTACTCAAACCAGTGCTCCCAGTCCGTTGAAACTGCTGCTGCTGTTTGCTGTGAATACCCGAATGGCTTCCTTGCTCCATGGAAGACTGGTGGATTTCTGAAGCCTCCACTGAACTCTGGTTGAGAGACTCCGCTGAGCTGTTGGGGCTCACGTCCACGTATTCTCTTTTCAGTACTGGGCTATTTTCGATGTTTTTGCTACTGCATAACTGGACGGTGATCCTTTCAGTTTTTTGGTCTCTTGGTTCTTTTGTTTTGTAAGTGGGCAATTTGTCCTGTTTACAGCTAGTGCTGATGTCAATGTTCAGGCCACTGTCTGTTCTCAGAAAGCAAGAATCCACAAGTCTGCTTTGACAGATATCGTCTCCCTCTGAGCAGCTATCTGCTTTGTAACTAGCATAGATGGGGCTCGTTCGACTGTCTCCCTTCTTAATAGGGCTGCTGTAGTACTGCTCTGAAAAACTACAGGGTGACAGCCTGCCAGTGTTCCGGTAAGAGTACGCACCAATGTCCTCCACACTCAGTTGCCTCCATCGCCCTGGCAAGTCTTCTTCTGAAAGGTGGGTGCTCCTGCACTCATTCCTCATCTTCTGATTTGCTAAAGCCTGCTGTTGTGTTATGGCTGAGAAATGAAAAGGTTCGTTTGCATAAGGAGGCAGAGTCCTAGTAAAAGTGGGTGAGTTCTCATTGTTGTCGGCAAGCTCCATGTGCTGTGTAGGTTTGGACTTGGCAAACCTAGGACTTCCCTGATGCTCATAACCTGCAGGTGACTTCCTTTCAAACAGCTCATCTCGGTTGCTCATGTAGATTGCTTGCTGAGAGGCTGTCAGAGTGTTGGCTTGGGCATTCTCCTTCTCCTCGGATGTGACGCTGAAGCTGGAATAGGAGCTGGAGGTTGGCAGAGAGGTAATGTACTCCGGGAAGGCTTCGTGGGAGAAGCTGGAATGGAAACCGTCTTCTTCGACGGTGCTGTCTGTGGAATTTTGGGACCGCAGGAATCCCACATCTTTCACTTGCGTGTCCACACTCTGCCTCCTCTCCCTCCTCCTCTCCTCGGGGCAGTAAAGGGCGGTGTCGCTGCAGTAGATGTCTGACTTGTACTGGGACTTCTGTCCGAGTTTTCCAGCAGGGTCCTGAAAATTGAGTTCCCTTGTAGATGGGCTTGACAAGTGTGAAGATAAGCTGTTGGGATCTGGTTTTTCCAGTACTTTGGCAATGACACAGGTGGGTATGGTGTCAGCGTAAGATGTGTGGCACAAGGGGACAGAAAGGCTGCACCCGTGTTTTTCGAGATGGATGCTGACTCGTTCCTGAAAGTCAGATGGCAACTGTAACATAAAGAGATGGCAAAGGGGACAGGAGAAAAGGGTGCACATCAAAACTGGTGTCTGCTCGGGCTTGTACGACACTGATAGATGTTTGCTAGTTATGGCATTACACACGGTTCACTGCATATGGTTCTTTGACTAATGGGATGGCCACAATCTTTGTGCACTTCTGAAAACAAATGTAATCAAATTATCATAGAATCATAGAATTGTTAAGACTCTTAAGACTAAGAAAAGACTCTTAAGATCTTCCAGTCCAACCATTAACCTACCGCCACCAAGTCTACCCTTAGACCATGTCCTCAAGCACTGCATCTACCCGTCTTTTAAAC
>VXBZ01005657.1:297913-511419 GCA_013399135.1 Heliornis fulica | reverse complement strand
ATTTATTTATTTATTTTATTTATTTAAATTACTTTCATTTATTAAAAATTAGGAAATCTTCATCTGCGTCATGGAAAACACTGAAACTGAAATGTTACCTTCCCCAGTAGTTCAGGTTGGATGGGAATGGTGTAAAGAATGTAGTAAAAATTATCTTTAAAAGGCAGGTAGAGAATTACAACCTACAGCAACACCTTCCAGACTGCCTGCACATCTGTGATTTGCAGCTGAAGTTGGGGGGTGCAGAGTTCACTGCTGGGGTGAGGAAAAAGGAGGAAGAGATCAGATCTACTTGTTTTTCTTTTGCCTCTCCTCGAGCTTGTCTCTCCTCTGACACGGTGCCAAATTGGCTCCTGCCCTTCAGCGTCACATTTGATAAACAATGCTGTTTGAAGAGGCAGGAAAGCTGGTTTCACTGACACTTAAAGCAGTGGTACTGACTGCTATGGCAGGAGTGCTCCTGTGCTGGGGAGAAGGAAATCGAACTGGCTACCTTGCCCCAGCACTCAGACACTACTTGTCAGATCAACCATCCACATAAGCCTCAACAAGCCCCCCTCTTCCAGCCGCTACCTGACTGCTTTTCTAGTTCCTTACTGCACTGGCAGAAATAAGAGCCAAGACCTGAATTTACAATATGTATCCTGTGACAGACTAGTCAGAATTAATCAATATATCTGTTATGCATCAGAGAGCATATAGATTGTGGAGAAGTCAGGGTCAGCTCTGTGGAGGGCGTTCCACCTGCCATTCTGTCATCTGAGCCAGAAGAGTCTGAGGACCTGCGTTCCTTGTTGAGGTTCAAAAGCCCGGTAAGCAATGCCTATGCAGGTACAACCACACCAAGCATGCCTGACAGCCAGCTTTTATCTGCATCACTCATTTCAGATCTCTATTGGTGATCACACATGGATATGAGAGAGTGCTGCATGATGGTTGTCTCTCAGCATTTCTTACTGGAAATCAAAGAACTCATGTTAGAACTGGGTTTTGAGTTAGTGACTGAGATAGCTCCTTTGATATCCATGTTGATTTACACCACTTAAGAACTTAGGCCCTGAATGCTTGGCTGAACTCTGATTTATTCCAGCACTTTATTTTTATAACTAGAAATCAAGTTCCTCTTTAGCACATAATCAGTGGTTACCCTTATAGCCTTAACAGCCACACTCCCTCCTTAATTTTATTTCTCCAGAGGAAAGCACCCTACAAATACCAAGGAGGTTCCCCCGCCCCCACTCTCTCCTAATTTTAGGAATTAAGGATCCTAAATTTAAGGAAGGAGGAATTTAAGGGTCCTGCACCATGTAATAGTATCACATTGTGTAAGGTATGGAGCTTCTCTTTTATTTTCACTGGGAAGTTTTAAAAGTTGTTTTAATGCCCAAAACTTATGTATACAAAATATGACATGTTGTGAAATGACATTCTTGTTAGAGTGGAGTAGGATGAGTGTTTTTTTTTTTCAACCAACAGACCTTCCGGGATATTTTGGATTAATCATTATGTTGTTAATTAGCTCATATGTCTTCCATTGGAAATAAAGAGTATGATATTGCCAATCTGCTGGCAGACAGCAATATTAGTCACAGTAAGTAAAGATGCGACAAAAATTGAATAAACAGGTTGTAAAATAGGGCTGCTGTAAGTTGCCACAAAACTGAGGAAAAAAATCAGTTAATTTAATGTGAAATCAGAACATGGGGTATATTATTTTAGTATCCTGTAACACCACTGTTTGATCTATTTTTGTACATTATTTAGATTACAAAATGTGTTAAGAACATTATTTTCTGGGCATTGCAGTGGAAACTGGAATTACTAAAATTATATTGTTGTCATGTTACTACATTGTACTATATTTTAGGCTTCTGGATAATATACAATACTTTTTCAGGCAATATTTGCATTTGTAAGGAATTTATTGGCTGTGACAGAAACTTCCCACTTGCTAAAGTAGTAAATACTTGGATTTACAAGTGGTGACTTTGCCTGTTTAATTGAGTGTAGACAGTCCAGGAAATTGTGGGGAGATCCAACATTTATGATATTTTTCAAGTGAACCAAGGACCTAATTCTTGCTAACTTGTAGGTTGTTTTCAGGTGTTAAGTAATGTCATAATTCTGGGACGTGAATTGCAAAGGAAGTCACTTACTAGGAAAAAAGTAACAGGCCCAAGACGGTCCTAACAGTTAATTTGGAAGTTCTATCTCCATTCTGGAAACTCATCACCTATTTGACAGAAGAGTTTTATTCTACCCTTATTTAACAAGGTTGTTTAGTGCTCTGAAAATGTCTGCTGGCCTAGAAATGGTTTGTACATTCCACATTCAATTTTGCTTTATTCTGTTGCAAAATTGTAGGAGAAAGGGAGACCATTCTTGGGGACACTATCCTGATGGGACTGATGAAGGGAAGGCTTTTCTCCATGACCTTCACTGAAGGTCCTACACTGAAGAACCTACACCAGAGGTGAAGATCATGAGGAAGATGTTATGCTTCATGCAGGGCCTGCCTCCCTAAAGAGAGTCTTGTTCACTAAGGTAATATTTACCTCCTCTTCAAGGAGTCTGTTTCTCAAGCCTAGTTTCCTTGGAATCGAGGATTATTAATTAAAGTTTATGGCTTGGAAATCAATCATTCAGGGCTCTGGTTGCTTTAGAAAAAGATATTTGTTCTGTCAGTCTATTTTAAAATTCAGGTTTAGAAATTAGCTGGACTGGAAAATAGCTTCAGGAGAGAAATTGATTATATCAGGATCTCTGATGCCTGTCATTTCCCTGCTGTCACCCCTCCCCATTCCTCCCCAGAATTTTGCAGCCTAGAATTGTCAGCACTTAGGTTTTGCAAAAACCTTTATTTTTTCATGTGATCAGCACAGGCCCATTACTTTGGATAGCAGAGGCTTTGGGGAAGAGGGTACCTCCAACTTCCATCACATCATTTTGTCAACACCTCCCTCAGCTGCAGAAAATACCCGCAAGTGCACAAGCCCTCCCGTTGCTTAAACTGGGAAGGGGGTGGGTGGGAAGGGCAGTCAAAGCCTTAAGGGCAAACAAGTTCTGGTACTGATACATACAAAATAACTTATTTCCCACAGGTTGTTTATTTCTTTGAATATTCATCAAGTTCTGTCACATTACCTCTGAAAGCTTATGTGCCCTGTCGTAATTCTTGCTGCACTGGAGCAACTGAGCAGCTAAATTGCAGTCCTTCCTATAGAGCTCCTAGAAAAACAAAACAAAAAATAACCTGTTTTTTTAAAGTTTGCAAACAGCTCCTGGCTTTCAGCCTTTCTCCCATGCCTGAGCAATCTTATAAGCATTGACTTTGGGGGAATCTGGAGTGTGCTTATTATTATGTATTTAAGATTCCTTGTTTTTCTTGCAAGTACTGAGATGTTGGCGCTTTTGCTCCATGAAGGCTGATCAAATCACTAAAAAAGAAAATTTTGAGAACTGTTACCACAGAACAGTGATCTGCATTTCAAAAGATGGATACTTACCATTAGGAACTGGATTTTATACTGTTAACATGTGCGGTGATATGAAGGCTAAATTAAACACACTCTTTTCAGCAAAAAGAAAATTGAAGAACAGACAATTTTTACTGAGAATTATCCAGATCAATACTGATATGCTACTTTAGAAAATGCTTAAATAACCTTATGAGACCGTGGAAGAAATTAATTGCAGAAATATACATGGTATTGTGTTTTTATTAAAAAAAAAAAAAGACCTTCATCTCCTTATGAAACTTCCTTGCTGTTTCCTGTCTCACTTCATATCTTGCAGAATGCAACTGTACAAATATATTAAATCTCACTGCAAATGTTTGATGATGCAGAACAGGATATTTTTACTTGGTAAGAAATTACCATGAGAATTCCACACAGGGAAGAAGAGAATTTAAACCAGCCGATTATACTATTTTTATATTGAATGGCTCCCACAGCCTGTTTAATGGGAAAATTCAATACACAGATTTGCCCTTCATCTAAATTTAATTTAGTACGTGTGACTGTAACTATATCCTTCATCCAGTATCTTTGTGTCCCTGGAGGTAAGAGTTGTATGATGCTTCTCCTGATCAATTTTCCATTAAACACAAAGTTGCCTTCAGAAGATGACTTTTTAGGTGGACATAAAGCAAAGCATAAAGGTTTTATGGACATTAGGCTGTGTTAACCTGTAAAAATTAGAAAATATTTATGCAGAAATGGTGTTGACTACTGAAAGGATTTGAATTTTCTCTGGCATTAATGTTACAATTTTACTACCTTCAGATCTTTACTGTTCCAATTGTTCTTTTAAAATATGACAGATTTTCTATGGAAAAGGAAAGGTGTTAATACCCTCTGTTTTGAAATAACATCTTAAGGGTACTCTGGAATATTTTGTGCAACAAGGCATTCTTGGGGGTCTGTGAGACATGGAAGTAGTAACTGTTGTTTTCCTGTGATCCTTAGTTCATATCTTCATATTCAATAGCCTTTACATCCTCTCAGTTTGTGTCTGTGTGAGCAGGTATACATGCCTTAAATGTACCAGGGAGATGCATTCATTTATGTAGGTCTTAAATTTTTTATTAGTACACACTATTTTTATTCCTGAAAACAGATGCAAACAGTAGGAATCCAAGAATTCAATTTGGAAGCAAAACCCATTGCAAAACCCAGCATGTACACGTGATCCTGATATGTTACATGCACATCAAACACACTGTATACTGCTGCCCGCTGTATAACACAGACAAGTATCCCAAGTCCCGTTAGTAATGCCCAGGGCATTACTAGGCACACAAAAATGAAATCACTCCATAATCTAATCCTTTCTTCAAAAGCTGTGAGCCTCTGCTTCTGTGAAGCGGTTGTCATGGAGAGTATATAAAGCATTTCTGACACTTTATTTTTAGCAGCTTTAAAAATTACTACAGAAAAATTACATGTGAGTTAAATGTGCCACGTGTACTTTTCTCTGAACATGCTGAGACGTGTTATGTGACTGGAGTGACTTTCTGTCCTTTAGTGTTTATCTGAATGGAAACTAGCTACATCTGAGGCAAATGGAATCATAATCAGCGATTAACAACAAAAGTGTTTCTTACAGTCTAAACCATGTTTTTGCATCAAAAGCATCGCTTCACATATCTGTCAGAAGAGTAAAGGGAAATATAACCGAAGGAAGAAATTTTGGTAAGATAAAAACATTCTCCTCATGTAGGATTCTTCAATTTAATACTGTCTCTACTTATGAGGCATAACATTAATGATTTGTTCCACAGGTCTTTATTTTAAAATTTGGATTTTAACCCTTACTTTCATCAATGATGATACATAACTATGGGCAGATTTTTTTTCTGGGAATCAACCTCAAATATGAAGAACTGGTATTTATTATTTAATTAATAAGCTCCTCCACCCATTATTTGGGGCTTCTGGACCATACTCTACTGTTCAGAGTAGAGCAGAATAAATCTTGGAAGAAGAGCACTTGGTACTGCAGTGCAGTCTAAGATACCTTTTGAAAACTGTGAATATTGAAAACACTTCTTCCAATGTAGGCTCAGATCTTACTTCGTGAAGTAGCCTAAATGTATAGGTACTTATTGGGAGAGTTTTGCAATCCGCCCACTCCCTTAATTTTAAATCTCAAATTTCAATTGAATTAGTCTAGGTGTATACCTATACCTCTAAAGCCTAAATACAGCCCATAGTATTTACCATGTTCCATTAGCTACAGCTATTTATGTTATGAAGTTACTGATGTTGCCACACAACTGCTATAAAAGTTAAGGGTCAGGTTGTGAACTCTTTGTTTCCGTTGGAAAGCTATTAACTGTGTAGGCACAATTTACATCACCAGGCATATTAATGGGATTAATGCTCCCTGCTATGAGTTCATATGAAATATGGGAAGATTGAATGTAAGATGCTGAAAAATAAGTGTTAACAGAAACATGTTTCTGTAGGTGAATATTTTATTAAGCGTCTAAGGAATGGCACAGTAGTGAATTAAATGCCTGCAATCTTCCTTTCTTTGCTATCTTTTCAGGTTTGTCCCTGGAAGGATTTCATGAGTGTGATCGCCAGCTGCAATAGGTGTGGCAGTTTTCAGCAGTGTGTAATGAGATGCAGGGTGGCAATCCCCAGAGATGTTCCCTGTTTCATCCCACGCAGGAATAGGTAAGTTGTTACATGTGAATCACAGCTGGGGAAAACCTAGCTCCTGTTCCCTGCGATGATCTGAATGATCAAGTTGGGCCAATCATACTTTCTGCTAGCAGAGCTCACTTGTGCTGGGCATCCTATTTCAGTAAGCAAAGATTGAGAGATCAGGGGAACTGCAGGTAACGTAGGGCTTTAACCTGCGCCTAAAATCCTGATGATAAATCCTAGCTCCATACCTGTGTTCATGCAATACCTCTGAGCCTGCGCCTCCAACAGTTTACTGGACTGGACTGGTAACAATAGTTAAATCAATGTGGGAATATTGTCATTTCTTAGAATATTTTCAAATCAGTATCCGGTTAAGCACAAGGAAAAAAAAAAAAACCCAAAACCATGAAGAGTTTAACTCCAAGGCTTAACAAGAGCTGAATTTAGACATTTATGGGAATATCAAACATGAAATTTAACTGTTGAAGGGACTAGTTACATTTTATGTAAACAATAAGAAGTTATTCTATAGTTCCATGCAAAATGCATGATGTAATTTATTTCTGAATATAATGTCAAGATGTATCCATAATTATATACTTACATTGTCTTCAGACAACTTATCTATTGTCACCTTGGCCTCTATTAAGTGATTATTGAGTGCAATTATTTCATGGCTCAACGCCCGTTTTTCCTCTTCATAATGTTGACCCTGTGTAGGAAATGGAGTAGGTCAGTATTTTTTCTACTGGAAGAATATTTCAGAAAAAGGCCCAAAGTTTGACAAAAAAAGGGAAAAGCACAACAGACCAACATTTCTTAATTTTTTCCCCGTATTTTTTGCTATTTTCAATCAACAGCTGGGGCAGTGTACTTTGACAATATGGAGGTCAAGTTGAGCTCACATTAGGAACCTTCACAAAAGACTCTAGACAGCCTGTGCAAAAGCATTTGACTGAGCAACTCCCCTTTGTCACAAGGCAGGATTTCTAACCTGGAAGGGACTTGGGGACTTCTTGGATTTTGCTACAAGAATGTTTCACTTAGGCCATTAGCAACCATTCTCATCAGGGAGGAAGAGTATTTAAAAAGAAAAGTAGCCCTGTTTGAACCAATTTCTTTTTAGCTCTTGACTGTGCTGGCTGTTTTAAAAGCCCTGAATGAGGTTGTTCATTTCTCAAGATGAATGTTTGCCTGATTGCAGGGTTAACACTCATTAGCAGAATGTGGCCCACTGTGGGATAACAGGAAAACAGTCTGATTCAAACTTCTTGCTGCCCACTAATTTAATCTTGTCACTGGTAGGCTGTAACTCTTTATTATGAATGCAAAGAAATCAGTGGGAAAAGTAAGGTGCCACTGACCCTTCCCATACTGTGTCCCATTTTCATATTGCAGTGTTTATTGCACCACCTCATCTACAGAAAATTATTTTGTAGCAATCATTTACAACCTGCCTCCAGCCTTACGTTAGTATGAAAAAGTAGGGGAGCTTCTGAATGCTTTTGCTAGATCAAGGCATCTTCCTTTTGCTCAGAGCTGTACGAGACCACAATAGCACAGAGGTTTGCCTATAATCTGGATGAATCTCCTAGAAAGCAACATTACAATAAAAACATAAAGTTGGGTAAACTTTAATGTTCTTATCCATTTTGTTTTGTGAAGTCAACCCACACATTCACAGTCTCACTTCCCATTCTAAAATTGTCAGTATAACTTGTGAAGGACTTTCTCCAGCAGGCTGATTGTATTAGCCACTGAAATTTCCCAAATGCCATATTGTCAGGGTCACACAAAAATCTTCTGTCAACACACAGTCAGCATTGTCAGCTAATTGACAGCAATGGGAGTTGTGTGGTTTTTGAAGTCCAAAAAATATCAAGGTTAATTATCCAGCTGCAAAGCACCAGGCTATATTAAGGAAGGCTGATTAAATTGGAATGGCAAGTCTCATCCTAAATTGCTAAAGGCAAACACCTTCTCAGATGGTCTAAGCAAACCCATGACTCGCTTTGAATAGCACAGATATGACTGAAATCTCTGTGAAGGTCTTGACTGGCCTGTTTTAATGTCAGCTTTGCCATGACTTGTCTGTTCCCTGCTGACATCCTAGCCGTGCCTGGGGGCTGGTTCCCATCCTCATTCCCACCGAGCATGGAAAACCAAGGCGTTGAGGGTTTCCTAGAGCTCCCACCTCACTGGTTTTAACAAGACACATGATTTTAGGGGCTATCTTTTTTAAATAGGCAGATTAATGTGGGTTTACTTGAGGCCCTTAACTCCCTCTGATTTTATAGTGAACTGAACAGCTAGGCACTTCGTAAACCTCCTGGACATCTGTGCACCTCTGGAAATCTGTTTCTTTTGAGAGTATGACTGAAGATTACATTTTAAAAGGTATTTAGCTGTGTAATGAG
Organism: Heliornis fulica; assembly: GCA_013399135.1. NCBI lineage: Eukaryota > Metazoa > Chordata > Aves > Gruiformes > Heliornithidae > Heliornis > Heliornis fulica. Next base: position 502,844 of record VXBZ01005657.1, on the reverse strand, counting down.
GTAGACAAGTGCGACCTATGTACCTGTGAAAAATGTGTCCCCTCAGTTTTTCAAATTGTTTCATGCTTTGGAAGGATCCAGATCCACTGAGCAAAAACATAATCTTCCACATAACATTTGTATTGAAGATTTTATCAATTCGTGTATGACAAGTTGTTTCATTGCCAGAGCAGTTGACTTGTCAGACCCCCTTTTGGGGACTCTCTCTGATTTCATTACATGTTGCTTTTGCCCAACCAAATTGAACTCGACTCAATGTATTTTACTGTTGAGGAAAGATAATTCTGCTCAAGGATTGTTATCCTCGGGACAGAGAGGAACTCATAAAAGGGCAGCAGATACTGCTTTGGAGGCAGTATTTTCCATTGCATTGAGTAATGCTGAATCTGCCTGAATTATGGCTTTGTTTTATTACAGTTTTGATAACTTTTGGGATGATGTTTTCCAGACTTTGTATTTGACCAAGTGTGACTTTTAAAAAATATTTTTATTGCTGAACTGTAAAATTCACCTTAGTCCAAAATTACACTATACAGGTCAGCAGATGAAGTCATAAACATCTCAGCAGTGCTGAGGAAAATGAGAAAGGTCAGTCCCAGTCTTCTCCACTAGTATATGCTGGCATCTTCCTCTTGAAATCACTCTTCTTAACATAAGCAAAGAATCTGTCCCTCTGTGGCAAAATGAAGTAGACTAAGTGTGGAAAGGACCCTGAAAGGCTTTGGTATATTGACTACATACTGTCAATCTGTACATCTTTCAACCATATGTTATTGTGGCCCAGGGGGAGCAACAGCAAGACAGAGACTTAATCCTGACACCCCCATGGGGAAATGGAGCAGGTTGAAGAGATGGGGTGGTTGTGCTGGAACACTGCTATCATCTGCAATCAGTCATATTTTCAGCAGGTACATATGTTAGAGAGAGATGAAAGGAGGACAGGAATTATAATACCAATGGTATGATGGCAAGAAATGAAATAGAAGCATGTCTTTTACTTATAACCTCTTTTTGGCAGATCCCTTGATGTCTGGTAGTTTTCAAATGTTTGGTCCTCCTGCTCTTCCATAAGGCTGATGACCTCACCTCTCTCCTTTTGGCAATGCTTTCTGTGCTAACAACCCCTCTCTCAAAACTCAATAGCAGGTTAAATGAACAGTGCTATTAATATGTCAAAAGTGTGCAGCTGGGCTGAGGGCTCCTGAAGTCCACTCCAAAGTGCCACTGCTATAGGCTGCAAAGTACCAAGCTTCTGGTGGGTCCTTGCTCAGAAATCTTTGTTGAGTCAGCTCAGTGCATCTTGCCCCTTCCTCCTCCCCTGACAGGGAGCCACCATAAAAGAATCTGTAGTGTCTGACTAACTCAAGAGAACTGCAATCATGTGCCCACGTCTGAGTCAGATCAAATTCATACTGCTGGGTGACTCCAGCAGTGCACAGCACTGATATTAATGTTGGGGGAACCAAGTGCTAGAGGCCCTTGTTCCTAGCCTGGATCTATCATGAACCTCACTGATTCCTTCTCAGATCCGATGAAGAAATTGGGTATCTGCTTTTCACAATGGAATAAAATGATATAATAAAATATATCATCTTTTTCTGGAACCCTTTTTTTTTTCTTATAATTTGCAACTATCATAGTGACAAGATCCCTCATATCTTCATAGATCTGTAAAATTATAAGATGTGACTTTCTAAAGTGTTCTGTATCATTTAGTCCTTGCATCCATTATCTGTGACATAAGTGGGGTGAAAAGAGTTTTGGTAGGTTAGAACAGCATGAAATAATTAATAGATAAGTGCATTTAGGAAATTAACAAAAGCTGGATTAAAAGACCTGATTTTCTTATGTATTTGTGAATCCATGGAAGTCCTTCAGCAGAAATAGAGCAGCCTAAAAGTTGGCTGTCTCTGTGGTAATTTTTCAGTCTCCCTTCAATGCTTTCCAGCAGCTGGAGAGTTTCCTGCTGTAAAGCAGCATCAGCCTATTAGTCAAGGCTAGGCTGCTTACTGTCGCCTCTGCTGTCCTGCGGGAGATTTGAGATGTGTACAGACCTTTTGAAATCAGTCTCAATTTTGCAAATGAGCAGTGCAGGTCCGTGGAAATGTCAGCCTTTTCAAAGATGGCAAAGGGAATCTGTTCTTGATGTTGCTGCAAGGAACGTTTCAGTGGATAGATAGCATCTCAGTACTACCGTGAGAATAGCGTAATGGTAGTCATGACCGTCAAGACAGGCTGGCAGCATTCTTTTGGAAATGCCTCTCAATAATTAATGCCTGAGTGACAGAGGGAGGGCGACTTCTTCTGTTACTGTTGTGGTTTTGTGGGGTGGCTTCTTCAAGAAGCAGCTAGAAGCTTCTCTGAGATCCAACAGAGTAAATACCATCCGGGCTTTCAAGGCTGAACTCTTGCTGACAAGGCCAGGCCAATCAGAGCTGGCCAGAGCACCTCTGGGAATCACATTTCAGAGAGACAAAAATGCAAACAGCCACATTTTGCCACTAGGGAAGGGGTGAGAAGATGTAAGAAACTTTGCAGACATCAAGGTCAGTGAAGGGGGGGAAGAGGAGGCACTGACAGATGATTCCCTGCAGCCTGTGGAGAATACTATGGTGAAGTGGGTTTCCCCCCGCAGCCCAGAGAGGACAAAGGGACCCCACTTGTAGCCCCTGCAGAGGTACCTGGGCCAGGCAGGAGCCCACCATGGAGCAGATGGAGGAATGTGAAAGAATCTGTGACCTACATTGGAGCAAGCCCCTGACAGAACCTGCAGCCTGTGGAGTGAGATAAGAGACAGAGAGACGGAAACCCTCACCAGAGCAGATTTGCTGGGGGGGTGGCGGGAGGTGGCTTGCGACTCTGGGGTGGGACCAGGCTGGGGCCAGCAGTCTGGGACTGAGAAACTGAGAGACAGTCTGTGAGTTTATAGCAGTGACCCACGCTGGGGCAGTTGGTGAAGACCCGAGGCCCTGTTGGAACAGACTCACGTGGAGAGGTTCCTGGAGGGACTGTCTTTATAATCCCATTGAAATTATCTTATGAAGGACAAAACTGAGCAGTTGCAGATGATGTAAAACTGGGAAGAGTGCCTGATACACCAAAGGGTCATGTTGCCATCCAGAGGGACAAGCCAGGGCAATTGGCTGACAGTGAAGTTTACTAAGGGGAAGTACAAAGTCCTGCACCTCTGGGGGCAGGGAAACCCCTTTCACCAATATACGCTGGAACCCACCAGATGGAAAGGACTTCTACAGAAAAGGACCCAAGGGTCCTCCTACATGAGCCAGCAGTGTGCTCTTGTTACAAAGAAGGCCAAAGGTAACCAGGGCTGCATTAGGAGTGTTACCAGCAAGTTGAGAGAAGTGACCCTTCCTCTCTACTCAGCACTTGTGAGACTATACCTGGAGGACTGTCTCTAGTTTGTTATTATTATTACAAAATAGATAGAACATATTGGAGAGAGAATCCAGGAAATGTCTAGGAAGATGTTTAATGGATGGGAGCATTCCTCTTAGGAGGAAAGCCTGAGACTTGGGATTGTTTAGACTGGAGAAGACAAGGGATCTCATTAACGTGTATAAGCATCTGAAGGGAGGGTGCAAAGAAGATGGAGCCAGGCTCTTTTGAGTGGTGCCCCGTGTCAGGATGAGAGACAGACTGAATCACAAGCTATGAAATCTGAACATCAGAAACACTTTTACCATGAGGGTGACTGAGCATGGGAAAAGATTGCCCAGAGACAATGTGCAGTTTCCATGCTGGGAGGTATTCAAAAACCATCTGGACATGATCCTGGGCAACCTGCTCTAGGTGCTTGAGCAGGGAGTTTGGACCAGATGACTTCCACAGGTCCCTTCTATCCTCAAGCATTCAGTGATTCTGTGTCTGTAAAATATTATGGTTACCATACCTCACTTGATGGCAGTGATATGCAGCATTTGGAGTTGTTATGATATAAAGTATTTTAAAATCTTGTTATTAGCAAATACCGACATCTGTCATAGAAGAAAATGCTTCTATTGTAATGGGGAGATGATTTAATGTATAATTAATATATAACTAGGTCCTAAGGAACTGAACTGTATGTCCATGGTATTCCATTAAGACTTCAGACCTCAGATTAGACTCTGTGCATGTATAAGTACTTTAGAGTCAGTGAAGAAGCATCCCAATTATTACTAATAATTACACAAATAGTGGTGGATAAGAGTCTCAAAGAAAGGACACCCACATGCTCCATGTGTTCTCAGTGACTGTTGAATGGCAGTACTTCAGTGATAAGTAAGGATGAATTTGTTTTATAGCATCTGTCAGTGCATCTCTCATATACTAGTGAGATATAAACAAAAATAATCATTCCTTGTGAAACTGAAGGCTTGGGAGACTACACAGTGGTCTCTCCCACCAAGTGTGGACAGTTTATACTGTTGCAGAGTGTAGCTGTAGCTTTGTTCAAGCTTATGTGTGCTCTTCTTCCCACCCAGGTGTGTCATGGTGTCCACTGAGCATGGCACAGTTTTTAAATACAGTGTCTAACCACGGGCTCAAACTGCCTGGTAGCTGCCTGGTAGAGTCTTAAACAGAAACTAGGCTGGTGGTGGGGATGACTAGGCTAGGGACATATCTGAACATTTAAAGAAAATAAGAATGAGAAAACTTGCAGTGGAAATGAAACCTTTTTTCCTATTGTAACTCTTAAAGTTAGCAGCTGTGCTATTTAAAGTACTTCCCTATAGACCATATGCGTAACATATGTTTTATCAATAGTCTCATAAAAAAGCAAAATGTGGTGTAGATTTGCAGATAGCACTAGGCATTATCTGCAGTAATTAATGATTTTAAGCATTACTGCATATTAGTTTCTGTTCTGCAGATTTTCATGTTACATTTAGATATAAGGAAGAAATTTTTTATGGTGAGGGTGGTGAGGCCCTGGCCCAGGCTGCCCAGAGAAGCTGTGGCTGCCCCCTACCTCTCAGTGTTCAAAGCCAGGCTGGATGGGGCTTGAGGCAACCTGGGCTAGTAGGGGGTGTCCCTGCCCATGGCAGGGGGTCGGGACTAGATGGGCTTTGAGGTCCCTTCCAACCCAAATAAGTCTGGGATTCTGTGATTCTGTTCTTATGACAGATTACAGGATTGTGCCTGTTGCATGTTTTTCAGAAACAAGTGTATGGCATTAAGGATTTTTAAATATTTACTTTTCTGGGAGGGTCAGAGAAGATACATTGTTAATGTGTCTTGTGCCAGAAGTTTACATACTGCAAAAATCTATGTCACCTTGGAGTTTTTCCACTTAAAGGAGATAGTGACAAGAATGTTATTCCAATGTGACAGGCCTTTCTTATGATGAACACATGGGATAAAAGGAAGCAACAGCTGTATGAGGCTTGGGTTGTCTAAGGAAGAGACTAGATTGCATGCTCTTGCCATAGCTTTTCTGATTCTGCAGTTTTATCTATGAGCTCATCAAAAGAATTAGAAAAGAATGATATGGTCTTACTCAAATGAAAGGAATAGAGGCTTCAGCTGAGCTTCTGGTAAGGAGCAAAGTATTTTTCAGAGAAAAAAAGAAGTTATGTGAATGAGGGGCAAGGGAGAAGTACCATTACTTCAGGCCACACAAGGTAGGCTCACCAGGCTTGCAGCTTAAAGCTGAAACTCTAATGATTGATTGACGCTCAAACTTTCTAGCCACACAGGTTCATCTGTGGAAACGGAGAATTTACCGGAGATAGGATATTGCTTAGACTACTCAAATGGACCGGGAAGATAAAATTCCATTAATTTCTCTGAGTAAAACAGTAAAATTACCTAGGAAGGAAAACATAGAATTCTGAACTTTGGAAACTTATGTTCATTTATATAAATTTCAGATTTTTTTTTAATATGCAAGTGAAGTCTAATTAGAGTTGACTGCTTAAGCAAGGGCAATTTCTCAACCAAACAAACAGAAAAAGGGCTAGACTATTTACAGTACTTTGCTCTAATTCTTTGTTCTGCTCTAGAAATTTAAAAATTCACATTTCCTGTCACCTTCTGACATTTTTTTTCTTAATAATTAGTACTGTGGAAGAAAAATGAAATTCCCCTTCACCATGTAATTGCTGTCTTAAAATAACTGCTTAGCTAAATGCTGTCTCTTGGGACTTAAGATATTTCTCTCTCAGAAAAGTTTGCTCTGATTTATCGTACTCCTGTGGCAAAACTGACTTTTCCTCTCCAGGTTTATACTTGCACTCAAGTGCACAAGATCTGCTCTTGCAGCAAAGACTTGTGCTGAGCTACATTTGTGTCCGAGCCCTGCTTGGTGGTACCTGGCCAACTGTGAGATGCAGGTGTGATCTTCCTCCCACCCTTCTCAGTGCTGTAACTCTGGTAGGAGTCTCACTATTGTGTTGTCACCCTGCAGCATTCTGCCTTCTCATTATCCCAGTTCCCACCTAGGGCTCTTTCGTGGAAATGGCTCCTTATAAACATGCTCACATCCACTGTGTGTATTCCTTTATATTTTTCTCTTCTCATCCCTTAACTATATTTAATATATATTGAAACATCAGCAGGGAAAGATTGATTGGAAAGATTTGGTAAGCTGGCTGAAAAATTGCAGGTGTAGTACAGGCAAGAGGCATAATGCATTTGTGTGTTTTCTGTGTAAATGAATCCCTCTCTTTCATTAAAGAATATGCCTCCTATTTATTTTGTAAAATCTCATGTTGAATAAAGCCATGTAAGGTTTGGGTTTTATTTCCCCCAATCATGCCCAGCTCCTTGAGAACATAGTGAGAAAATCCCTATATGTTCTTTCCAAGGTATAGCTGGGGAAGGTCATGAAAGTAAAATACTCTGTTCAAATACCTAGGCCCTTGACACCGCTGAACAGTGTCTTTTTGGCAGAATCCCAGTTCATACTGCCACAAGCAAACATAATGACTGCATTAAAAACTTGTGCAAAAAAAAAAAAAGTCATGTAAATTGCTTGAATAAAGAGAATTTTTCTTCAATGCTGCTAATATGCTACTCAAGGTTGCTCTGCTTCCTAATGCAGCTCTCTGTAGAGTTGTTTTGGTTGTTGTTGTTGCAGTAGTTCTTTTTAATATGGGTTTAATTATGGCTCTTTGGAATTGCTGAGAAACCCTAGCTGGAAGGACAGGCAGGAGTGTGTGAGAGAGCTGGAGTGATGTTTGCTACATGGTTGTGGTCACACAAGACTTTGCTACCTACAGTCACATTTGATTCTCATATTTGGGCCGCTGTTTCTGCTGAGTAGTGTTTCAGGATTAAACTCTCCTGTTGTAAGGAAAGGCTGCAGAATGGATCTCTCGATGTACTGATTAAGGTTTACTATAAAGGAAAAGCAACGCTTCCTCTCCATCTGACTGCTGGGATCAAATCCAAAAAAACCCAACCCACAGATATATTTTTATGAAAGGATTTGCTCCTACAAGAAGATAGGAAACTCAGTGCTGTATGTTCCTTAATTTGCTATTCAGTGTGGTCACTTGAACTGATGCATCCAGAGTTTTTGTAGAGGAGAGAAACTCAATGTTTTGGTCAAGAGACATGTCATAACTTTTCTTCAATATCATATCAACTGTCTTTCTTGAACTGGCTCTATGCTTCTCTGTGCCATCTCAAACCGATGCTGGTATTTCATTCTCCTCCTTACCTATTTGGCATTACATTTTACCTCCACAGCTCGTGTTTTTTTCTGTGGTGAATCTGGTTTAAAAGGCCTCTGCTGCCACACAATAGCTCAGTGCCCCATCAGCTGTGCTGGCACAACTTTGTTGCCATCCTGAAAGGCAGTCTGGTGAGAAATAAACCTTTACATTGCCAAAAAAAATCTTTGAGGAAGAGATCTTTTAAGCTATCTTTGCCATTAAGGAAAGCACACATGGGCTCAGTACATGTACTCAGTATTTCTTTGTGGCATTCCGAGATCTGGCTCACAGTCTGACTATTGCCCTATACAATCTCACAATTCATTTTTCTTTCACCCTAGAGCTTTGCAAAAATGTGAACACTGTGATTTCTTGATACCATTTATCATAGCTATTCATATATTTCCTACTAATATTAAGCCTCTAAGGTATTATTTTCACAGCAGCTTCTAAATATTAGTATCTTCTTCAGCAGAGGTCAAGGCAGACTTTCCCATACTTATATGTTGAGAGTGTTGTTGCCTAAATCTAAGCTGGTAACATTCCTGCCTTTCCTCAATCAGCATAGAGATTTCTTCAAAGCATGAAATCCCTCAGTATATAGTGATTTTATAAGAATTTTTGAAGGAACAACTCTCCAACCTGCTTTTCTCCACTGTCTGACAGAGATGCTGAGGATAGAAATGCTGGATTTTTGATACCTAAACCTTGCTAAAATCAAGCTTATTTTAAGTGACTAGCTCAATGTCACACAATTCATGTTGTCCTGAGATGTAAGTCTTGTAAGTCATGGAAAGCTTGCTTTTCTGGGTCCATTACTGTCCCCAGGGAAGGACAGCATGAAGGGATTTTGCAATTAACGTGACTCTAGCTGAGACAGGCTTTCAGTAAGTTGATTGGAAATGACCTGTTGCTGATTGCAAATGACCTGTTGCCTGTTTTGATGGGAAAACCTCAAGAAATGGAGAGTATGCTACTTGTTTGGTAATAGGAGCTCTGTGCGCCTGCCTTTGCAAACACTTTACCCCATTTGAAAGGGACTGCTTCCTGAGCATAGTAATTTTTCTTGTTTTGTCTGATTAAAAAGCTGTCTGATATTTAACATTTTCTCCTGGTGAAGGCATTTATACTACTCTTTGTCTTTGACTGAACAAGTGATCTCTTTGAGTCTTGTTGAGGCAGCTTCTTTACTTAGTCTTATTTTTCAGTTGTCAGTCAGCTTCAGTGATTTTCCACACCCTTACAAAAAACCATAAATATCAAAACTTTATCCACTGTCTTTAAACTGGATTTTCCCTTGTCTGAAACTGTGGCAAAATCATCATTCTACTTCATTCACTTTTTCCATGGTTATACAAATACTGTCACCTATGTCATAGGATATTGCTGGGAGCTCAGGTTGAGTTGTTCAGGCAGTAACTTTCAGAGTCACTGACCTTTCTAGAGTTTATGCTTTCCAGAGTATCGCCTCCTCCCTCCACTCCCCCTCTGACCATTTCTTTGGGTATGATCTGAAAAGATCTATATAGATTTTATGCTTCTAATTATGTGTGGGAAAATGTATTTTGACTGAATGGGGACTTACTTATTGCCTTTTAGCAGCATTGCTAATCCTTTTTATCTCCTCCTATCAGCAATGATTTTATGTTTACTTTTAGGACAATGTTGCAAACATTGATTAATGCTGAGAAGTGTACCAGTCAACAGGCTGTCCTGATCCAGCACCCTGGAAAGATTCTTTTCTAGCCCAATGCCTGTTATTTGAGACTGCTTTTAGTAATTCTGCAAACTACGTACTAACTGTTTTTGTTACTGTATTGTGGTAGGTTTTAATCAGAATCCTATGAAAAGATACTGGTCATATTCTCCAAACATATCCACTCAGTTGCCTTTGCTAAAGAAATTGCAGTTTATTTAACACTTTTCATAAAAAAAAAAGTTGACTTCCATTGTTTATACTTATGTGATTTAGTGTTCCAGTAGCCAAACATCATAAACACTTTGTATTTTGTACAACCTCTATTTACCCCATTATACACTTTACCTCTTCGATATTGGTAGACACAGGCATTTTTTCCTACTTCTCAGAATCAAACCAACAGTCAGAGATTCATTTAAATAAACATCAGCTTAACACATTGTCCTGGTTCTGGCCAGGCCAGAGCTGACTTCCCCAAACAGCCAGCACAGGTGAACTGAGTTGGCCTGGAATGTTTTCCACACCTCCTGACATCCATGAGCCCCTATAAGAGGCGCTGGTGGGGCAAGGTTTAGAGGTTCCTGTGTTGGTATGATGGTTTCTGTTAACTTCTAGTAGGTGGGTAAGGTACTCTGTGTTATTGCTGGATGTGTCTGTTACTGTACTCTTCTTGAAGTCCTTGTCAGTAAACTGTCTTTATCCCATCCCCTGGGGCTTGATCTGTTTTTTCTCCTGAGTGAGCTGCTTATTGTGCTTAACCTCCACCTGGGACTGAACCACAACACACAGTAGTATGTATTTTTAATATAGCTTGGAGTAGGGAGCTGGGAATCTGCTCAGCCAGTTCTTTTAGGACTAATAGGTGAAAGCTTATTTAGGTTGCTATAAAAAATTTAATGTTTTCTAAGTGTTCTTGAAGATATATCTCTCAACACTGTAGTTTCCACTGAATTTGGAAATAGGATTGCCATCAGTAGTGAAGAAATGTTCTATTGTAAAGCAAAGTGTGGGACAAGGGGGCTCTACCTCCTAAGAGCAGATGAGCGAAGAGGGAAAGATGCTCATCTGGTCTTTGGCTTATGTAGGCAGGTCAAGGACATGAAAGGGCCCAAGATGCCCAGTTATGTCAGCAGGATGTATTTTCCAGCACAGGCAGTCTGTGATAGTGGCTTTGCAAAGCTGGTGTAAGAAGCTCATAGCAGTTATAGTCAGGGGAGAGCTGCTCCTCATTTGGACCACACAGGGCCACAAAGACAAGATGTGGGGACTTTTTACGGTATTATTGTCCCTGCTTTTTAAGGTACACTGCCAGCAGAAACATTAGTATGCCTCTGGGTGTTACATCAAGTAGTCTTAAAAATTCTTCTGCAAAGCATGAGATATTGAAACTCTGTCTGTAATGAGCTTTTCAGTCTAACACTAACACACTTGAATTCTTTTTTTAACTGTGGTGTTTGTCTGGTGACACTGCTCTGAAAGTTAATTACAGCTTATAACTAATTCATTTACTTTCAGACACAGCTCTCTGGGAAAAAGAAAAACAACCCCAAACAGCTTAAAAACAAAAAATAAAAATTCCTGGTGACCACACAATGTTAAACTGAATTGTTTCTAATTTGCTCTTTTGGTAATCTTCTTCCCCCCCATCCCTCAAGGATGTTCCCTCAATCGTGGATGATGAAATAATTTGACAAATGTTTCCTTCCTGCCAAGGGAATTTGAAAGGCCCTGAGAGACTGGTGTGCAAACTATCCTTTGGCATTCAGAAAATTAGATGCCTTAACCAAATACTATCTCACTATCAAGAGTAAGACTTTACTGGTTTATGAGAAAGGTAAGTATTGGGCAGGATGTTGGGCCCTGAACATGTCAGAAAAGGAAGAAAAAAAGAATAGACTTGTGCTTGAGAACAGTGCTGGTTGATACTTACAGCTTTGATCTCTGGAAAGAACTTATGGGAGACTCTCTTTAATCATAAAGTTTGTGGAGGAATGGAAAATATGTCAGGGAATACACTCCCCCCCCCAAAAAATTAAAGGTTGTTGGCCAGACCGAAAGCCACTGCTGTAGAAAAGTCTGTATCTTTCTCCTCCTGTTGCTTGCATTCTGATTCCTTCAACCCTCCATCTCACTGCTGTTCAAAAGTATTTCTGGGGAAATAGTTCTAAATTCAGGGAAATTTATCTAATGTGTCTGACTTTGTCCTCAACATTTGGCTTATGACTTCTCTTTATGACTTGGTTTATTGGCTTTTGATTTCCTTGTATTTCCACATTGTTCTATTTGAATGTATCCTCCGTGTGATATATTGGGTTGCATGCAGTAGTTGTCTTCAGAATTGGCATCTAATTTACTGGTCCTTTTCTAAGGTTTCCTGTCACAATATTTTGTGCTTTAGGAGCAGAGACATATTTTGCTTTTCAGCTACCGAGGGCCACTTACTGTGAGAAGTGTGCTAATGTGGAAGCACACTAAAGAGCTGTGCTGATTCTCATTAGTGATAAGAAATTTGTGTCAAGGCTTTAAACAAAATTTGGGATTGTTAGAAGCTCTCTTTTATCCTAGTTTTTAGCTGTAGCTTCAAACCTTAACAAACATTCTTTCTGATTTGCCACTCCAAAATAAGAGAATGAATACTCTCCCCATATATGACTATATTTGAAGCAATTAAGAGGCTAACATCAGGCAACCTGAAAGCTATGAAGTCATGATGGATACTGCTTCACTAGTCTCAAGGTTCAGCAGAATTCTTAGAGATGAGAAGGTCAATGTTTTTCTGGATCAAAATTTATTTAAATTCCCTTCTTTAACTTGCTGTGTCTTGATGTGTTCCAGAATCAAACTCCAGTAAACAGCTGAAGGTCATCAGCAAAACTGCAGGTTCTCCTGAATTTACCTGCTATAGTTGTAGGAAAAAATTACCTGGTATAGATATTTTAAAATAGATTAAAATATTTAGTATAATTTATGATAATATTTAGTACAGGTAATTAGGAGGGAAAATCCCCTTTCATTGCAGTCAATGGGAGGTCTGTACTATATAAACTTCATCACAGCCTGTGCTAACTACTTGTGGTGATGAAACTAGACACTCTTGGAAGGTACAGAAACACTTCCTACCACTCTGGCATGATTTCAAAGTCCATATTTTCCAGCAGACTAAATACAGGAGGTTGATTTTCAGCAATGTCCTAATTGCTGTTTGATAGGTAACAAAATTGCAACTTAAGAGCTGGCACAAAATGCCATGGCAGATTTTAGGTTCTCTAGATCTGTCTTATGTGAAAAACCAGGCGTTCATAAATAATTTAGCAAACCCAGTCAAAACAACATGTTTTTTTAATAGGTTTTCTGTGCCAGCAAAAAACCCACCGTGATCAACTCATCTGATCCATCTAGCTCATGCCATAAACATTTCAATCAGCAATTCCTGTGTTTGAAGAAAACATGTTTTTTCTGTTGGTGAGTAACTGTCTGAAGATCCTGCAGAATGCTGGTTAATATTTCACAAGGACTAGTTGAAGAAAGCTGAGTTCATGCATGCCCCTGCGTGTCCCGGTGCAGTAAGTACCACTCTAGATGTGTCCTACTGCTCCATGTAGCTGAAGGTCGTTATCAGAGTAGCCTGTCTGCTTCTTTGCTTTGGCATTTTGTGAAAGCTTTGGGCTGCAGTGGACTGATCTGAATAGCCATATGAGGTTGTTCAGTCTTACCTGGCAAAACCTCTGTAGGAGTTAGCCTGCATCAGCCCCAGCGAGAAGGCTGCCACTGAATAGGGCCCAGAGTCAGGTCATTGACCTGAAGGTGAATGAGAGTGTGAGGACTGTAGGAGGAATGGAAATGAAAAATAGAGTGAGATCTTTAAACTGCACATGTTGATTGTCAATATTTATCACTGTAAGGTGACCTGGTCTGTTAGAAGTTTAGGACTGAAAACCTTAATATACTCTTTATAGGTACAAAATCTTCTGAATTATGTAGCAACCAAAAATGTTCCTACTACAGGTGACTCAGCTCTTCTATGCATTATTTAGAGTCCTACACTATCAGTCTGCTGCTATGAAACTGCAATCTATACCACCCCTTTTCACTGGCACTTCTCCCCAAATCCCTACTTCTAATTGTAGTCAGTGGAAACGGGGCCTGTTAATGGACTTCTGCAGCATGCTTTCTACTTCATCTAGCTTTGTAGCTGTCTGCAGTAGTATTCTAATAATACAGTAGAGCTGATGGTGACTCCTTTCTAATTTTGGAGAATGAAAGCTGGAAGCACATTTGCATTTCTAGTCTAAGAAAAGACATTTCAGGAACATCTAAACACTATGCTAGTGAATTGTCTGGAAGGTGTTCAACAGCAGGTTAAGATGCTCAAGTGCTCTGTGAACACCTTGCAAATGTTTAACTGATCTGCTGAGACAGAGCCCTATAGCCCCAGGTTGGTGTTTTAATGTTAATGTGATGAAGGTAAAGAAAAAAGCCCTTGAGTTATGGCTTCTCTTCAAGGTTCAATCAGAAAATCACTGACCAGAAATCACGCATCTCATACCACTTGAACTACATCTCTGCAAGATGCGTATTTCTTTTGTTGTAGTGTAGCTTAAAATGGCCTAAACCTTAAAAAAATATTAAGGGATTCCCTCTAAGGTTCGTTTTCCATTATTCATCCTGCTGAAAGATTTTCTTCAAATTATTGCCATAAAATTTTCCTTTGTATTTAAAAATGCAATGGACAAAAGAAAACCTTAAATTAGAATTTGCTTTCAAGGCTTAAAGCTGAAAAGCATTACTCTATACTCATAAAACGAATGAGATGCACAACATTTCTTTTAAAAGAGGATTAAAATCCACTAATCTCATTGAAAAATACTATGGTGTAAAAACAGAGTTGAGAGAACCATTTTATTATCACCTCACTTGTTGTGAGGATGAGCAGGGATTTCCAAGTTAAAAAGACAAACGTGTGTGTATAAAATCCCTCCAGTCTGAACCTTTTCATAACACTGATGTTAATTTCTCTCCTCTCCCAAATCTCAATTTTAAAAGCATTTTTCAATTCTCAGGAAGTGGGGGGAAAAAATGATTGGTGGTTTCTATAGTGATAGAAGAGACTGCCACCTCCTGACCTTCTGGGAGAACTGCTGGAAAAGTCACCTAAAAATCCAGACAGAATAGAAAATGGATTTATTTTTCAGCCCCTCAACTACATGCAACAGTACTTCTGCACTCCTGAAGTTCAGCAAGGCCAGGTGTGAAGTCCTGCACCTGGGTTGGGGTAATCCTTGTCACCAATATGGACTTGGAGATGATGAGATAAAGAGCAGCCCTGCAGAGAAGGTCTTGGGGGTGCTGGTGGATGAGAAGCTTGACATGAGCTGACAATGCATGCTCGCAGACTAGGGGGTCAACTGTATCCTGGGCTGCATCAAAAGGAGTGTGACTAGCAGGTCGAGAGAGAGGTTATTCTTCTCCTCTTCTCCAACCTTGTGAGACCACACCTGGAGTATTGCGTCCAGTTCTGAAGTCCCCAACATAGGAAGAACATGGAGTGGTTGGAATGGGAGCATGTAGTGATAGGATGAGGGGGAATTATCTAAATCTACCCCCTTCCAATTTAAAATATTAGGAAGAAATTCTTCCCTGTGAGGGTGGTGAGGTACTGGCACAAGTTGCCTAGGGAACCTGCTCCCACCCTGGAGCTGTTCAAGGCCAGGCTGGACAGGGCCTTGAGCTGCCTCATCTAGTGAGAGGTGTCGCTGCCCAAGGCAGGGGGTTGGAACTTGATGATCTTTCAGGTCCCTTTCAGCTCGAACCATTCTGTGATTCTGATAAATGATACTTACTGTCACGGCTTATTCTCAAAGTTGCTCTAAGTTCCTCTGTATACTCACTGGTGCAGGACTCTGAAAGCTCCACTGTTTTGGCATTTGTAACTATGAAAAACCAAGAGTTAACAAGTACTGAATATGTTCCTACTCCATCAGGTTGAGCACAAAGGTACTTTAGTGATTAAATCTGGAAAATGAATGTCCTTAGAGTGCTGAGGGGCTGCTTAATGTTCCTTCTTTCTCAAATGCCTGTGGAGATCAGGACGAATGAAGTGTATTTTGCCCTTTAGGAAAAATTAAAAATAATGTCAATTATGGCAGCAATAGTGGAAGAAAAAAATGCAGGTGCCATATGGCATTATTGCATATACAAGCACTGCAAGGATGATCACTCACTGAAATGAAATTGCTGAGATGTAATTGTATTCCCTAGTATTCGTAGTGCCCAGGAGCCTTATTCATGGACTGGCACCCTAGTCAGGAGCAAAATGCTCCTGAAGAGTCTCTACTTCTCCGTGAAGAAAAACAAAGAGGTTCCAGCATCAGTGGGGGTGAGCATAGGCCTCAATCACTTAAACATACTGTAGTCAAATCGTATGTTCTTAGCAAACTAACCCAGGTTCCTTCAAATAAGAGAACCCTTTAAGACTCATGGTGTTACATCGGCATCACTCCTTTGGATTCATCCTGAAAAGATGTCTCTTTCCAGAGTCACACAATTCACAAACCTTTTCAGCTGGTGGAAAATCTGGAAAACTTCTAATATATCACCGAAGCTATACACATTTTCTATAAACAATGCTCAAAGAGTGATGGGTGGGAGCTGCTGCCTTACACAGGAGATGCTGACATGGAGATAAATGCTGGTGCTTACCTAAAAAATGTGGTTGCATAGTGGTATTCAGAAGAGGAGAAATTACTTTTTATGTTCTATTTTAGGCTTTGTTTCCATGTGTTGTAAGGTCATAATAATTCTGTATCAAAACAGTATATTGGTAACTTACAGTACATCCTCTTAGCCTTTGTCATTGCTTTGCTTTCTCTTGTCCCACTACCTCCTCTTTGCAAACAACCATCCCGTGTCACTTCAGCATTATCCAGACTCAGCTTTCAGCTGACTCCTTAGCTTCTGTGAAAAATCCAGGAAGCAAGGACCTCTTTCCTCTGGCTTAGACTTTACCATTGTAAGCTCTCAGCAGGCCTTTGTTTTAATATTCAGTTCGGAACGTGGGGCTTAAAAGACTGTATGATAAAAAAAGCACCATCATCTTCTGAAGACTGATCACAGTCAGAGCTGCTCTCTTTGGAAGCATGTATGACTGAAGAATACATCTGAAAATTGAATCTGTCAGGCACAAAGGCCTTTGAAAAATCTATCATTACACTTCTGAATGTATCAAATACAGAGGTTCCAAGTCCCACCCCTTGCTACTGGAGGCAGCTGTGTTGTAAATTCCAACCATAAACTGATCAGGCTTTCAGCATAAGTATAACTAAGCAGTGGAACTTCCCTAATAAAAGTTGTTCTAGTCCTCTGGGGATTTGCAACCTTTGTCTAATATTCAGTTTAAATTTATTGATGGCTAGTGTCTATCCATTTGTTATAGTAGCAGCAGTGTCTTTTAGTTCAGACAGCTCTTAGCCTCTGCTAAGTTTATAGAAACTTAAACTGATGAGTTTATAGAAAGCAGTGAGAATCTCCACAACCTGTATTCTCGTAGGCTAAACAAGTTAGTATCTTTTAATCTCATTTCGGAAGATAAATTTTTCATTTTCTTGATTATTGTTGTCCTGTTACAGACTGAATTAATCTTTCTTGCACCTGGACGCTCAGGATTGCACATTGTATCCCAGATGACCTCATCATGGCCTTGTTCTCTAAAAATGCCTCACAAGGGACATCTCAAACCAAATAACTCTTACAGCCATAATGGACTAATCAAGACAGATTTTTTTTTTCCCTTTCTGGTACTTACAGTAGGCATTCCTTAGTTTATATTGAGGGTATAGCTTTGTCCTGCCTATGGGTGGGCACCTATCTGAGCAGTGTTGAAGCACAGAGCCCTTGCTGCTCACATAGTCATTGGAATAACACAGACTGTTGCTCCAAGAGACTGATTTATGTTCTAACTGATGATGGAAGTGCCTGTCTTTCCCTGTGGGCTATAGAAAGGATATAGGAATTTCATGTTCCTAAATTAGGTTAATTGGTTAGATGGACTGTGTCTGGTCAAGCTTTGTGGTGTGCACTGCAAAATTTAGTCTTGTTCTTGTGACTGAGGGGCATCTGTTTTCTTGTATCCTTTCTAGTTCCCAACACAGCAGCACAATTGCTGGAGCTGATGTTGCACAAGTGATCACTGGTTGTAGAAAGGCCTTATTTTGGTTTTCTCTGACCATCTTGGTTTCCTAGAATGTGGATGGTCCAGATGCTTTTTCCTGTATTATGATCATGTTGACAGCTAATAACTATTCCATCTCTATTTTTCTTTAACATTTCTTACCCGATTAGGCCCATTCCTTAGGCACATATGTCTGTCCTAATCCAGCAGAGACTGAGCAGAGGATCTTTAAAACAAGACTTGAGCTATAAATCTTCCTGTACAGGTAGGATCTGGAACAGACTGGCACCATGCATCACAAACCAATCATTGGGTTTCAAGTGCCTCTTTAAAATGAGCCATGAATTTTGGTTGACAGATTATTTGGTTGACAGTTTAATTGCTCTGGTGTGCTCATTTGCATCCTTTTTCTCTCTCTCCTTTTCTTCCTCCTTCTCCTCCTCCTCTCCACTGGCATTAAAACTAACACCTTGGAGATCCATATTTGATCACCCACCAGAACTTCTGTGAGACGAATTTGATTTCTTTCACATTTTATGTCTTGGGATGTTTGGATGAGGGTAATTTTAGCTCCTTGAACCATGTTAAAGCAGGTCTGGGATTTCAACTATCCTTGTAGGAACTAATTAATAGGTCATAAACATGTCACTGGAAGCAAATGTTTACCCTTAATTTTGAAGGTAAATTTGGGGAATTTTTTCATCCTCATAGGAGGAAAAAATCTGCTACAACACCAATTCTATGTACTTTTAAATTAGGTTATTTAATCAAGATGCTTTTGATTTGAATATTATTGTTTTGTATTGCAGTCCCAAAGGGACTGCTCAGTCAGAGATTCATCTTCCCATGGATAGCCAGCAGCATTTGGTTGCAAAGAAGGATGGTCTCTTCAACTACTTGGAAAATAATCTCAAAAGCTTTCTCAGAACATGGGGATTAATCTTGACTGTGCATTTCAGCAACATTTACATTCTTTAACTGTTTGCTCACTGGAAAAGAAAATAAAACTTTATTGCCACTCTGAAGGGCTTTTATACAGGCATCTGTGCATTCCAAGCACATAGGAACATACATAGAATACGAGCTGGTGATTTAAATAGAGTTGTGGGAATAGCACTGGGAAAGGCTGAACAAATAAAATGAAACTAGTTCATCCATCATTTTAATAGCATTTAGCTTGCCTCATAAAGAAAGTGGCAGCTTTTATTGCTCATACAAGGACTTATGCCACTATTAAAGAAAGATGCTTCAGATACTTCTGCTCTAAACTGCAGTGTGACAAACTCCAGTGGACTGAATTCTATTTACTACTTAGCACCTAAATGCTAACTAATAAAGCAAAGTGGAAGGACAGAGTTTAGGAATGGCAATTGAAATATTTAAAACCTGATGGTAGGGAGAAAAATGCCTTAAGCAGAAACATTTGATTCAGCATGTTGAGATGTTACAGATTTCCAGATTCAAATCTGTTGACTTTTATGGCTTCGAGTTGTGTGAAAACAGCAAGGTGTAATAGGATCAAAGCTTCATCGAAGCACGAATTCTGCTCTAAAAAGCTTAGGTAGTGCAACTGTCAGTCTCTGCGGATAAATCTTGATAGATACACTCCCAAGTCTCCCTGTGCCTGACACAGATTTTTACCCAATCTTTGAATCCAAAGTTTTGAAGAAAATCTATCAGCACTGTCAAATCATTTAGGCTCCCACAGATTCAGGACTATGCTGCAAAAATGACGGATGAGGGCGAGAGGTGAGCTCTGTTTTGGGCCAAAAATGTAATTACAGAAGTGTTCCCTCCAGAGAACTGCAATGTAGATAATTCTGTATGCTTCTGCTTTGTGAAATGGGATCTCTGGATTGCTGGTGTATTCTGTAGTCTATTTTTGCTCTGAATGGCTGCTGTACCTCACAGGAACTGTTGTTCATTCAGGGCAGATGGTGCAGAGAAGTCATCAAGACAACGACCTGAACGACAAATCCCTGAGACACTTTGATGCCATTTCTGACACAGTGTTCAGTTGAGTTTGCAGTCACAGACCAAACACCTTTTGATTACTTTCTAAATGAAAACCTGAAGTTTTCCCCTTAAAAATCTGACACTATCCGAGGAAAAAAACCCAAACAAACATCGTTCTGGAGATCATGTATCAGACTGGGTAGCTTTCCACTGAAAAAGAGTTAAATCTATCTAACAATTTTCTTAAAGGCCTTATAGGCTTTAATTCTCTGTTTTTGCTGAGCTAAATTATCCACTTCTGCTGAGAGTGCTATGAGTGTCTGTCTGTTCTGGACATTTTAAAATCATATCCAAAATCTGATCATTCTTTACTGATATTTTTACTTATGTGTTTCCCAGTCACAAATAGCTGTATATAGTTCCTGAGTGACCACTAAGCCTCTTGGTATTAATGGGGTAGCCTTTTGCTAATGGCTAAGTAGGAAAGGATGGAGCAGGAAAAGCTGTGAGACATGGATATAAGAATATCCTGGTAATGTATAACTGGGAAGGAATTAAATACAAGCTATTCCTCTCCCAGATTTGTTTTGTTTTTAAAGCTTACACTTCTCTCCTAAAGGCTGTATCAGCTTACTGTTTCTGAACTAAGTATTTTACTGTGACCAACAAAAGGTCTGAACAACACAAAAACTGCACTAGTCAGGTCAGAGTTGCGTCTAGCTTACTACCTGTTTGAGAGCAGAGGTGCCCAGAGACGTGTGAAAGGGCAGAGCAAGCAAAATGTCATAATTTCCCAGAATATTCTCCCAGCCTCTGGTAATTGCAATTCAAGGTATTTGTAATTTACAGCTGATATTATACCATCATTTATTTTATCATGCTCTTAATCCAGATGTGGTTTTAGCATCCATAATATCCCATGACAGGATGATCTTTAACCATGTGCTAAGTGGATATGTGCCTCCTCTTTTTTGTTTTGCATCTGCCACTTGCTACTGTCATTTGATGCTCTCTGGTTCTTTTGTTGGTTGGGACAAGAAAACATTCCTGCTTGCTGTCTCCTTGCTGCCCATGGCTTTTTGGATGTTCTTCCTGTGACCCTCGTGTCTCTGCTGCTTCTACAAGTGTCCTGTTTGTGTATTTGTGCTTTGTGTGGAACACAGTCCAAAGTTTTCTCATCCTATTGTTCTTTGCTGTATTTTTTTCATTTCTCCTGTATCTGTTCTGAGGTGGAGAAACCTGTGCTACATCCAACAGTCAGTTTATAGATGCAGAATTGGCATAATATTTTTTTCTATACGGTTCTTTAATCCGTGATAATATACAGAATAGTTTTCATCTGGTGTTTTATTAACAGTATCAATTTTAACTCAAAACCCAGAGTGGCAATAGCCAGTTCTGAATCTCTCAGGGTGTGTATGAAGTTAGAGCTGCATTTCTGGCATGCTGTCAGTCACTCTGCTCAGAAATCTTCTGCACATAGTCATAATCTCCTTTTACCCCCCAAGCCCTGAGAAGCACACTGCCACCAGGGAATGTTCTCATCACACTAGTCATCTGCCTTTTACAGTTCATCTCTAGACACACACAGGCTTGAGATCAGATTTGCCCCTTATTTTTCTTCCTTGACAAAATGGAACAATTTTACTTACAATTAATTTCCCATCAGGAAAATATTAATTTATATGCAGCATTATCAATTATACCATGATTTAAATCTAACCACTCATGTACCTTTCCTACACAGAACATATGTTTAAGGTACAGCACATGTATAACAACTTCAGTGCCTTTATTCTGGTTGCTGGTAAGCACTGCAAGAGACATACCTTGACTTCCATGTCACATTTCTGGTGCAGGCAATTAGAAGTGCTGAGTATGAAGATATAAATCTGGAGTTAGCCAGTTCATTTAGGCATATGATAATCATCCTCCCTTCCCATAATTTTTATTTTAAAGACTTATCTTGAGCTGTGAAAGACAACTTTGCAAGCAAAGGTTATGACATTGCTCCTGGATCCACCAGTTGTCTGCTTGGTATCTTGTTCTGACTAAGTGTGTGCATTGCCAACTTGAAGGCTTTAATTTTTATGTTTTGCTTAGTGTTTGGTTGGAAAAGAAGTAGGAATAATTGACTTTAGTAATGGATGGTTCATGCCTGCGAAGTAAAATGAACACATTCACGGGCTCACTTCCTTCTGTTGGTGCAGACTGCTTTATTCAAACTGATTTGCAGTGGAAGCTTATCTCTAGGTTCTGGCTGTGAGAGGAAAAGTAAATAAGCCTAAGCAATTAGAGTAACATTCATGCAGGTGCAAAAAGCCTGCACAAAGCTCTATTTACTCTTGCCTTCAAGCCCCTTTAATCATCATTGCGGAGCTTAAGTTGTACATGAGGCTTTTGTGTGGTGTATTTCCCACAGATTATTTGAGTGCTTCTCTTTCACTATAGAAATCCTCAGCCCTGGAGACATATCTGGTACCAAAATAGCTCTGAGCATCTTCTCAGTCCACTTCAGGAACCAGTGGGCAAGCTGTAGAGTCTCCAAGGTCAGGCAAAGGTTTATAGCAGTACTTAGTAGCACTGTAAAAAAATAATAGTAATTCTGGTCTGTGTAACTCTAAAAACAATAGACAAAGGCAGCAACTGTAAAATAGTGGGGATCCAAGACTTCTGGAAAACATCATGGCTGTCTTGGTAATTATCTGCACATCTAATGAAGTGTAAACCCCTCTGGAAATACAATACTACTCGGATTGTTTTTTCCATAATTTAATATTTTTGTATAATTCTTTTTTCTTTGGTAATGAAATCTTTTTATTTGCTTGCCCTACTGCTACTTTAAAATTGAGCAGTTAAAACTGTATTGCTAGGATTTCCCAAAAAAGCTTTATTCATGCTTCTGAAATTCACAGTAACTGCTTATTTCTTTCTCTTGTGGTGCATCCTAAAATACCAAAGCACAAAATGAGTGATTTATCTATTTAGGTTTACATTAGTGGTGGCCTGAGGGAATAATTTCAGGCAGAAATTCTATAATGTTTTCTGCAGCAGAGCTTTCTTTAAGGGCAGAAAATTCACAAGGCTGTTGAACCGATGCTTCTGTTCTCTGGTAAACTACAACAAAAGAGCAATTTTAGCCCATTTATTAAGAAAAGCTTTAAGTATAAGCAAATATTTGAGCAACGTGTATTTTATTTTTGGATGAAGGATATTCACCGTGTCATTTTAGGCTTTAAAGATAATGTTAAATCAGCTAATATAAACTCATGTATAAATCAGTTCATTGGATTCCAGTCTTGTACTGAGACCAATAATACATTTTGGACGAGGAACATCTATATTGTATGCAAATTTGATTGTTCCTCCTGTCAAAATAATTCTTTGGGTTCTTGTGTGTATTTCTTTTTTGGTTTGTTTTTTGTTTGTTTTTTTTGTTTGGTGGTTTGGCTTGGTTCTTGGTTGGTTGGTTTGGTTTTTTTTTTTTGTTTGTTTTGTTTGTTCATATGTCACCCCCCTAATGCATGATCAAACTCAGACATGGAACTTAAAGGTAGTTGAAAATTTAGGCATTTATCATCATCCCTGATCAGTTATCAAATTTTGCCCTTATCAGCTACTGCATGTTACGTCAGTTCTATTCTCCAGTGAAAGTCTCTGCACGTCTGATTTTTTTCTGTCTGTGTCTTCTCCTCCCAGGCTAACTTTTTTTTTTTTTTTTTTCCCAGACAGGGTATTACAGGGATGAGAGAGGAGAATGCTGTTAGCAATGGAGCTGGAACCACCATCAAGTCAGTCTTTATTCACTTTTCCCTTGGGAATTGGAGACCATTCTCAGATCTCAGTGATGGAACTGGCTCAACAATCTCACTGAGGTAAGTCATATAGGATTTTGGAAAAACTGTAGGTGATGGGGTAGAAACAGACAAGGAGGTTTTCAGGAGACATTTGCACAAGAGGTTCCTACCCTCTTTTCCCCATTCCTGTGGAGTACAGGACTTCATCTTTCCTCACCACCACATAGTTGACAGTTCCTACCATTTCCCACTAGAACTGCCTTGGTCACCATCCTTCCTCTACAAATTCCCAGGAGAGGAAGAGGAACATGGAGGTGGTGAAGGCCAGGGCTGACTCTTGGGGAACAGTGATAAATGCCAAGAAGGGGAGGAGAAAGGAAGCTGCAGAGAGTCCTGGTAAGGCTTTCTGATCCTGGTACAGCAGGGAGCAGCAGGGGCATTATGGCTACTTAAGAGCTGTATTGACTATTCCCCCATGTCCTGCTTATTGTCCCATGTCCTGCCCATTCTCCCATGTCCTGCCCAGGCCGTAACATAAATGTGAATCCTCCATGTCTCCTGTTTTCTTGCTTGTGCCTGTCTCCTAAGCCAGAAAACTTAAAAATTATTCTGGACAGCAGATTTGATAATTTTTCAGTCACTGATACTATTTTCTAGTCATTTTCGTTAATAATTTTTACAGTGTCTTTTCCTGATTTCAGTAGTACATATATTTTTTCTTTGTGCACAACCGAACTGGCACCTTCTTTTTATGTCAATTTTAAATTAACCTCGTGTTTCTGTATCATGAAATATTTTTTCAATTACTTTTTTGTCTACCCTTCCAAGTCTAACCAATTCTGAATCTCTCCAAATCTTTTCTATTCAAAATCTGTCACCCCACAAACCCATTCTGCCCTCATTCTTCTTGGGGGAAAGGTACATCATATGCATGATATGTGTATCTCTGACATCTTTTGTAATTGTCTCTGTTCTTCACCAAATATTCTGCCAGTTCACTTATTCTGCCTCTATGGGTAAAGACCCTCAGCATTGTCTGGGTTTCTGTATGTACATGATTGCAGAATAATATATATATTTATATATTATCGTGTGTATAGCTGAATGTAACATTATTCACATAAATGGAACACCACTAAGAGCACGTGACTGGTAGCTGGTTCTATGCTCAGGCCATGAGGCTGAGTCTTTCAACACTTGCTTGAAGAGATACAGAAGGCGTCTGCTACAAGGAGTAAATGACGGCAACTATTAGCCTAAGTCATGAGCGTTTTTTGTACAGCTTTAGTTAGTCTCGGCTCAATGGGTTCATTTATTATTCCAGTTATGTGTTCATGTTATCTTGACAACTGTAATGTAAGAATTACTCCCTCTTTCTTTTGGCTTTTGAACAAATGTGTTTAAATGACCCTATTTTTCATAGCCTGAATGTAAGGTGTTTTTTCAGTTATCATGAAGAAATTAATCTTGTAGACACCCATCAGCTTACTCTTTTGTATTCTACACTTGTGGTTAAAAATAAATAAAAAAAAAGCATTAAACTCATCAACTATTGTTGAAAAACAAATTTGAAAGTTGTGAGGTTGACAAGTGCATGAAAATGTTCTTAATTATCTTGGCCATTTAAATTCTTCATTATGGCAAAGAAGGTCTCTTGAGTTTCGGCCCTAGATCTATAGGACTGCTTCAAGCACATAGCCTGTCACTTAGGTGTGAGTAACCACTATTATGTTTAAGAAAAGGGTGAAGGTTTTGTGTATAACAAAGGCTTAAGTACAGTGCTGTCTAGTTGAAAAATACTGAGTAAGTTAATTTTCTTTGTAAGCATACAGCAGATAGAGAGGTCTGGGCATGAGGAAAGGTAGAATAAGCCTGGAGTCCATGGAGGAGATAAGAAAACCATGCATTAGAAATAAGTGAGCCTGTGGTGGTTCTTCAGGTGCAGTTATGCACTTTGCCATTCAACATTCACTCATTAAAATATCAGGAAGTTCTTTGAAACCCAGCATATTGAGCTTAATGGAAGGGCTTTGGCAAGTTTCAAAGTGTGTTCAAGGTTGTTCATAGATCATAAGGGTAAGATCTGCTTTTTTTACTATTTGTTACTATTGTCAGAAGAGATTTTATTTAGGAATGAATTTCATCCAGATTGTTTTGCATACAAACCCTTCCTTTCAGCAGCAGATTCCCCAAATGTGATATAATAAGGGATATATATATATTTTTGAAAAGTCAGACCATCTGTCTTCCTACAATAAATATAATTAGAGATAGCTATAAGGTACCTCAGCAGAGAGTGGAAAAGCAGTTCCGCTGTGGATGGACACAGCAGACAAGACAGGATTGACAGATGCTTGTGATATTTTAACAGCAATGTTCCTAGACTTTTTACTCTTCCTCAGTCGGGTGCTAAAAAATGATTCCTACTCTGATCACATTAGAGACATTATTATATTTAGGTAATATGCTTAGCTTTGCAGAATTGTTGAAAACCCAACTAGATCATATTTTGCTTCCAAGCTCCTTTAAGATGAATGTCCAAGATACATCTCCAGTCCTGACGTGGACAGACTTGTCATAACCCTTTCCTTTGAAACAACTGCTAAAATTCTTGGCTCCCCAATTTTATATAATTCATAATTCTTTATGCTGTGTGTGCTGTAATAAGGTATGTCTTTATATCCACTGAAGTTGGACTTCGGTTATTCTTAATTTCTTGTGTGAAGTTGCTTAGGTTAAGAGCTTTTACTTTGAGTTTAAAAACTCCTCATACATAATGTTGTGCAGAGAAAGTTTTGATTTAAGACCTCCCTTTGTTTAACTTGGCTCACACTTAAACATTTGTACTGCTGAATTTTATTTTTTTACTGTACCCAGGGATTCAGGGCAGAAAAGTTTGTGTGCAACTGTGATAGAAATGATTGATACAGCCTCTATCAAAGTTGCCAAACTTGCTAATCTCTATATTTTCAATGTTAAATGTTTTCTATAAAATTGTCAATTAACTTGTCTATTATGGTATTAAATAATCCTGGCTGCTAGAGCCAAGCTGTGCAGAAGTCATCTACACAGTTATTAAATACATTTAGGTAGAAAGTATCAATAAAGAGCATTTCCCCTTTCTCCTGGCACCTTTCATTTGGTGCAGGTGTTTGACTGTATTTCAGGAGTTGTAGTAGAAAAATCCATGAAAACAGGTTATTCTCCAGGGTCCTCTTTTACTATAAAGACAGCAGGTTATATCACCATTCTTCTACTCCATTTCTGCTGTGAATTCCTGTTACTTCACTTCACAATCTACTGCACTCTTCCCATGTGAGAACAGACCTCCCACTGATTAACTGTGGTCATGGAGAAACCATTCCTCTTATCTCTCTAGTCATCATTTTCCAACCACCAGTCTGTGCCCGTTAAGGCTCTCAATCACCTAAAGTCTTCTTGGATTCAGTCTCCCTGTCTGGACTCAACGCTTTCTTCCCTGTCAGTGATACTTCTCTCCCTCCTCAGCCCACTGTGAAAGCAATTTCTTTAGTTTCATATCCACACCATCCTCTCTAGAACAGGAACCTGTCCAATTCTCTAGCTGGGCACCCATGGAGGTCACTTGTGTATAACTCATGCTCTAGCGTCAACTTTCTTCTGCATAGGTGACTCTTTACACATTACCAGGACGAATATACAACATACATTTCCACTCTAGAGGAAATGTGAAAATACAGTATTCCTACTCCATAGGAAGAGTTGTAACTTTATAAGGATTTACATACATTTTGAGCCCATACAAACAGTTTTGGCAATTCCCCCCCAAAGGTTATGCTTTAAACTAACTACTGCATTTATACTACAAAACTTACATTGGCATTGTTCAACTTGATCTTGTTACCCTTCCTCTTCAGGCAAATAGTAGCTTGATTTCATGCTTTTGTGCACATTTGTGCCATTATTCTTGACAGTGTCTTAAGAAAGTCAATCATTTAGAAGACAGTCAGGAATCTTGGTCTCTCCTAATTGCATTAGCAAATTTTGACATCATGACCAAGAGCATCCCATCCTGCAGTACTGGAAATCTCTGCACAGTTACTGAAGCTATCTATTATTGATGCAGGAGGAGAGAGCAGAGTCTGAGTAGTGTGGGAAAAGATGTGTGGTCACACTGCAAACTCATCACACAGCATAGGACTACAGGAACTCTCTTCAAAGCCCAACATGCTGCTACAAAGCTGCTCTGACTTTCGTTTGTCTGGTAAAGGGAGGACTGTAAGCAAAGATGAGAGCAGGTGGAGAGGCTCAGAAAATTTGTAAGACGATCTTTGTGGAAATGATCTTCCACTGAAGCTTTCTCCAATAGCTAGGAATTTAGGAGAGGATGATCTAAGCCCTTAGAGCTTATCAGATTTTGATTTAAAAATCCTCAGACCTTAAGCTACAGGGATACCCTTCAGGTTGTGTAAAGCATTTGTTCACTTCAGGTTAAATCTGATCTCCCCTCTATAATGAAACAAAGCTTTTACCCTTAGGCTTGGTAAAGGAACTGTTTTGTTTTAAAAAGCAGTGTTGGAATAACAGGAACAGCTAAGCCAGGAGAGAGCAAATTAGGAGATTTTTGAATTGTGCTAAGAATAAAATAATATTTAGAGATGCTACTTGTACAGTCACCCATGCAAGACCATACTGTTACATACTACCAAACAGGTATTGACATTGAACTTAGAGAATCCTGTCCAGAATATAATGTTTAGATAAGGTATGTAAAATAAAATCCATCTGAAAGGCTCTGCCCTAGCACTGGATAGTTATCTGTTAATTCTGCAGTGCTCTTGGCTTAGTAGGGCACAGTAAATATGAAAACCATATTTAGAAGAAGAAGGATGCTTCAGGCCCTTGAGGAAAGCTCTGCATGCTTAAATAATGATTCTTGACTTGTTTTTATTAGTTCTGCTATTCTTCCCAGTTTGACACATTGTTTTCATGAAAATCAAATTTCATGGCACAGTTTTTTAATGGATGGGACCATCTTTTTTTTTTTTTTTCACTACTTATATTTTTTAAAACTTTAATCTTTTCTTTTTAAGAACAATAATTTTAAGTGTATTACTCTTTTAGGACACAAAAGAAGAAACATAGATGTACAGGCTGAACACAGCAAGGGACTCATAACTTTGAATGACAGAGTATTATCACAGTCACAGGAGCCTGATATCCATCTCTCAAAATTTCATCTCTTCTCACCATCTAGAAGCAAGGTACTGCATAAAGCTCTTCTCTAGTATCTACTCAGTGGAAGAAATGTGTCCAGAGGGTGTTTCTGTCCGTGTGCTTAGACACCTCTTTTAAGATGACACAGTCACTCTGTAGAGGTGTTTCTGTCTCTTATTTGACTAGAAAGTAGCTCAGGGACTTGCTGTGCCCTTTATACTTAATTAACAAGCTAAAATAGGGGACATGAAGCACACATTTTGTGCTTCCTTGTGTTGGCTTTCTTGAAAATCTAGTAGGAGGCCAAGTGTGAAGCTTTCAGGAAAAAATAGCAAGACCTCTAGTTCAGTGCTCATTGCATTTCAATTTTTTTAATGTAATGGTTTATTTTCTTTCAATCTTCTGGAAATTCTCCGTGATTCTAGATTTCTCAGTAATACCTATTAAAACCTCAAATGCATGTTTGATAAGGTCATTTACAAACCTGAAACTGTTTCTAAAGAGTTGCTAAAGAAAACCATCCATTTTTAGTTATCTGTGTTTACTGTCATCTTCAGTTACTGTCAAAATATTGTCTCATCACATGACATAGTAATATCTTATTTTCCTGATTTTTTTTCCAAAAAGCTCATTGACATCTCCTCCATTACAGTACTAAAGCCATTGCACACTCCAAGTGTGCCAAGTGGGAAAAATACACATTGATTCTAGTTATATGAACATCAGCTGCATTAAACCTAATCTTAAAAATCCTTTTCCTGTAACTTTTTGCTTCCTTGATAGCTTCTCTATATTTTAGGGCTTGTAATTGGTATTGACTGCTATCAGTTCATCTTGTACAGTTTCAGTTTTATATAGCATTTTTTACTTCTTCTCACCACTTTCTTCCCTTTTATTCCTAAATGTGAGATCGATTGTTAGCAATGCGATGTGAATAGCTTTCTCACAGATGGTTTGGTTAAAAATAATTATAAATTTTGCAAGATTCAGTCTTTTTTTTTTAATTAAGTACATATATTATTGGTTTGGATTTTATTCTGTGTACAGTTATCAAATATATGAAATTCATGATCTCTTACCCTTAAGCTAAAACTCATTTCAGTTCAAAGATGAGTCCATGTATTTATCATCAGGAAGGCTAAGAGAGAATTCCTTCATGTTTAATGCAGCATTTTCATAATCAGGAAATTGTAATGATTTTTTTCTTAACTGCTTCTAAAGAGCTCTTTACTAGCTGTAAGTGACCATCAGCACTGGTCATTAATAGTAAAGATGACTGTATTTTTTTCTTCTGTGTGCTACAAATAGCTGTTTATAGGGATACTGCACAACTCGTTGCAGTGTGGTGGTCTGTAGCAGGCACAGACCAGCATGTGATCTGCCTCTGCCTTCTATTAATAATTCAGGAATATTCAAGACTATTATTTTAGAGTTGCCAGGCATAGTACAAAAGTGCTATTCACAAGCTCTGCAATTCACTTTATCCTAAACAAGCTAAATTAACCATTTTAGTTGCACATGTCTTTTCCATGAACCCCAGTTATAGTCTGGTGCCAATGCACATGCAATTTTTGCAACTCTTCTAGTTTATTACTAGATTCCTACTCCTGGCATATAGGCTGCAGCAGTCTCTTTTCATACTTCTTGGTGATTGGATTGGTTTTATCCTTGACATGTTAATTTTACCACAAATGAGAATATATTATTTTTTTCTTTGCAATCTCTTTTTTGTTACCTTTGTTGCCTAGCTGGTATAGGTTGCCACTTCCACAGATGATACTTTACCATTTGCTTCAGCAGAGTATGGCTAAACCAACCTGTTCTTTTCCTCATAGCAAATGAGGATTCTACAGGGCCCAAATCTGCCACCTAAAGCCACATGCCTAATTAGTATCTCTCTTCCTGGGCATCCTGCCTCTGTCTTGTTTTAGTTGTAAGAGAGGAAAGCTCTCTGACCAGGAATTATATGGATGGCTGTGGTCTTTCAGCAATCTACTGGCAACCATTCTCTTGGAGACAACAAAGCTGGTTGGCGCTAGATCCTGTAAGAAAATTACCAGTAAAATTCCTCATTCTAACCTCTGAGCCTTTTGAATTGTGTTAAACCAACTTAAGGAAGAGGATATGTAGTTAAAAAGTTGGAAGAAGCAGGCAGATCCACGATCCTTTTGGACTCTTCCAAAAAGTGCTTCTGGGCTGTATTTTTTCTTCCTCGTGGAATATATTCCCATTCTTTATTTTTCATCTCTGGCTATTTACTCAGAAGACAAATTCCTGGAAGTTGAGCAGTGGAAAGCTAGGCAAGACCATCTAGTGAGGGTTTATCAAAATCTCATTGCAGCAGATAAAGCCAATTACATGTGTCACCATGGAGTAAAGTAAGCCTTGTTCAAATGAATTTTCTCTCTGTGATGTTATATTAACTGAGCTTCTGCATCACTGTAACTGGGAACCCTGAGATGTAGAGACATTAATATTGCAGTATGAAAATTCACAGAGGAGCAGAGCAGGTACTAGGAAGGGTGATGAATCTCCAGTCACTCTGGGAAGGGGAAACAGCTGCTTTCCTTGGCGTGGAGTGTTGCATAGGGCTTTTGGCTCCTTTCCTGCCTACAGATTATTTCCCTCCATAGTGCATTGTAGAAAGAAAGAGGTAGCTGGAAAAAACAAGGAGTGATTAAGCAGAGACATTTAGCCTGAGGAGCAAAGTTTTGCTCTCTGCGACTTGCTAGCACTATCCAGAGCAGGGGTCTCTCCTGCTTCTGTGTGGGCTTTTCCAGGTACCTCAACTGAGCATAGAAGTGTCACCACTCCTGGGGGTTTTCCAGGTCAAGGGTTTTCTTGTGCAGCTTCCTCTTCATGTCAACCCCATAAAGCCACGTGTCTTGAGCTTTACATGTGGGAAATCTTATCACATCAGGTTGGCATGACCGTATCTTTGCAGTCCCTGCATTTTCCTACTAGGCTGCTTCTGGAGATTGAATGAAACTGAATCCCTCATTGAGACTCCTCTCATTAATGTCTTCAGTGAGATATTGAATGGCTGCATCCTATCACAAAGAATTAAATCTATCTTGGTAAGACTGATTTAATAGTTGTTACTTTAGAAGTCTTGGATAGCCTTTAATTTTTATTCCTGGCATCTTGTATAGAGATTAAGATTTTACTTTATTTAATATTCTTTCACAGAATCACAGAATGTTGGGAGTTGGAAGGGATCTTGAAAGATCATCTAGTCCAACCCCCCTGCCTGAGCAGGATCACCTAGATTAAAACACTCAGGAATGTGTCCAGACTGGTCTTGAATGTCTCCAGGGAAAGAGACTTCAAAACCTCTCTGGGCAGCATCTTCCAGTGCTATGTCACCCTCACAGTGAAGAAGTTCTTCCTTATATTCACATGGAACTTCCTATGCTCCAGCTTGGACCCATTGCCCCTTGTTCTGTCCCTGTCCATCACTGAGAAGAGCCTGGTGCCATCCTCCTGACACTCACCCTTAACGTATTTACAAACATTAATGAGGTCACCCTTCAGTCTCCTCTTCTCCAAGTTGAAGAGACCCAGCTACCTCAGCCTGTCCTCATAAGGAAGGTGTTCCACTCCATCATCTTGGTGGCCTTGCGCTGGAATCTTTCAAGGAGTTCTATGTCCTTCTATGTCCTTCCTTTGTCTAAGTATACTCTGCATTCTTTGAAATTTCTCCATAACCACACTAGAAATTTGAAAGAAAAATTGCTGAAATATTTAAATGAAAAAGTATAGAAGTTTTGACAGAAAACTCAAAGTTTCAGGCATTTTGAGGCAAAACCTTCCCAATATGTTGTACTCAGGTCTCTCCAGTTAGATCCACAACACAGGAAAATACATTTTGTGACAAAACAGAACCTGCTACTCCTTTGACATCACTCAACATTGGAACAAACTTCATTGACCTTGATACAGCTGGTGCATAAAGATTCGTTCAGTAAATTATGCTTTACAAACTGCATTGAGTGACTTGGGCAAATTTTATTAGAGGTTTTAATTCTGATTGTCTGTCTAGCAGTTGGGTAACTGTAAAAGAACTATTTATTAATTTAAAGCTCATACAGCTGATTGTTGCATTTTAGATTTAATAATCACATCTTCCTTAATTGAATTGTATTTGCTCAGACAGAGCATATAATTAAATCAAGTCTTTTCTAATCCTTCTCATGCCAGATTATTCTATGGTACATTGCAGAAGAACAGTCAAAAGTATGCACTTAGTTAATTTAAGCTCATTGAAAAAAATCTGTAGTCACATCATGAATGATTGGAATATTAATCATTTTCCAAAATAAAGCGATACATTTTTCCGTATATATCTTCTGCAATAATTAGCAAGGCTGAAATACAGCTAGGAAGGAAAATGTTTAAGAAAACCCAGCAAATGTATACAGCAGGTACTGAAATCTGCATACTGCACGACCAGCAAGCTATTTCAGAATTTCTCTCAAATGCCTTTATGGAGGAGAGGGTGCCATTGCTCGGAATAGTTCACTTGCTTTACCTGTGCCTTACTATCTTGTCAGATTATGCTGAATTAAACAAGGTTATTAGAGAAGACACAGAAAACACCACTAAGATATATCTAAGAAATCACAAAGAGAAGAACTAGGAAATGCTTTGCAAAGTCACTCTAATGTCCTTGTGTATGCCTGGTCAGTTGTTTCCAAGATGCAAATCCAGCACCATGACCAAGGGGATCCCAAGGCATAAAAGATTAAAGACCTGGCTTGAATGAGGAGGAAAAGTTATTTAATGCTGGGGGGTGGATTTCAGAGTTGCAAGAGGAGGAGGGTGGAGTGTAATCACAGAGGTTTACTTTTTTAACACTTCTCTCTGAATGCTGTGAATGCTTTGATAGGAGCAAAATATGGGAATATAATTTGTAATGGGATGTTCAATCTTGTAATTCCTTCCTTTTAATGATAGATCAGAGGAAATGGATACATAGATGTGCTTCCAATACATCTTCTGTGTCCCTAATTCTTTAGAAGATTTATTTCAAAAAACAGAGCTATGGAAATAAGCGGCATCTTTTTCTCTGATAAACGATGTATTGAGTCAAGTCTAAATTACTGACCTTATCTAATTTGTCCATCAGAGTTAAATTATAGAATTTATCCTTTTTAATAAACAACAGTGGTTGCTGATTAAAAAATGACCTGCATCAGAATCTGATTTCTCTTCTTGATTTCCAAACAGTATAATGTTATTAAACATAACATTGTGGGGCTAGTGTGTTTTGTCTGAGGTTTTTGATCCTGTGCTCTATGGCATTTCACTTGAAGAATGACTTGCTCTTAATATCATATTCAACCTTGTACTGGGAAAGGTCTTATAAAGACTTGTTTCCTTGACTACTCCATGTCACAAGCTGGAAATGTAATTCCATAGCAGTAAAAGGGGGAAAAAAAAATCTCATCACTGGTGTATAATTAATAACGTATCAGAGAAAGAAACCTGGTTAGCAAAGTGCTGTCAGGGTGCTGCTTGTGAAGTAAAGGCATGCTTTTCTTTGCAGGTGATTTGTAAAACATATGCTGGGTGATTATTTGTCTTTCCAGTACAAAAAAGTACTAGTTGGTCTTTAATGTTTCTTCCTGGGGGCAAGCATGCACTGACTGAGGTCAATAGAAATATTGCCTTTCTGAGCAGGGTGTGTCAGCTCATATGACTTATCACAGGCAGCTGTAGGGGTTTGCACCTGATTTGACATAAGGCTAATATACATGGCATACACTGTGTAACAGGACATTATAATAAAACTTGCTTACATCTGCACTTTCTGCTAAAGGTCGTTTTGTCACAGTGATATCTGGAAACAGATATCCTGAGGTTTTGAGTTCAATGAACACGCCGTGTCTTACCTAAGCTCAGGGTAAAGACAGAAATTGCCTCTTATCCACATCTTCTGTAACAGAAATCTCACCAACAAATTTAAGTTGTACTCAGAGATACTTTATCTAAATTCAATGAGTGAAAATAAACCTGGCCCTAGGCTGGGGAAGGGTCTTGTCATACCTGGCCTGTGCTCAGCTTAGATAAACTCTGTGATATAAATAGATGGCTGAACAGGGTATCACTGCACATGCTGAGTGCTCCTCTAAGCATGAGCTAATTGGTTATTCATCTTTTTCAAGTGCTGAGGACTTTACTCCAGGCACTAGGTATCTTCTGTGTCAAAAAGTTTCTTCCCAGTTTAACTGTTTTATCCTGCTGACTTAGAACCAGTTCTTTAGGAAACCAGCAGAGTTGCTGTTTATAATCGAACATAATCAGTTCGTTCCCTAATCCTACTGACAGCAGGACTAGCTTGTTGGAAGCTAGAGGGGTGGTTTTACTTGCCACCACCTTTCTTGGTCTCCCAGCATTGCAATTATGCTTGACAAAAATATCTTACCTATCAGCTTATTAAAAGCCTTTCTAAGCTGGGCAGTCAGCTTCACTGACTGTGCTCTTTCTGCCAGCAATTTAGATGAAGTTGACAAAATGTGCTTATAGCTTTTCTGTGTACCTATCATCTCCCACATTTCACATCAGTAGCCTGTCTTGCCAGGGTAGAGCCTTGCTGGATAATAAAATGCTAAATAAATTATAGCTGGAGGGGAAAGAGATGGTGTTGATTGATGCTAATTCCCTGAAGTCGATGTAATAGTATCTTCTGAGGCTGTGTTAGTGACAGTACATTGAAAGAAGAAATGTTTGTTTCTGGGGAGAAAAAGAAAAAAGTAAAAGATCATATATTACGTCTCTAGTGAGTAAAGAGGACTGCTGGAGATACACACCACTTGTGATATCTAAATTGACCCAAAATCTTATGATTTTGTTGATCCTGCACACCTGTAGTGCTGTTCTGTGAGCAAAAAGGATCCAATTAGAACAAGACAACAGACAAATCAGCCTTTCTCTACCTCTCATTTTCTCTCTACAAAAGTCATTGTCTTCTTATCTCAATTAATTCCATATTCCCTCCTGTACAGATAATATGACAAGGTTTTGAGTTCTGTAGCTGCTATCCTATTTCCAAAAACTAATTGTATTTATTTGGAAATAAAATAGATTATAGAGATAAATGTCAGAAACCCCTGGTAGGGACCTGGACTAAGTGGACCAATACTCTGCTTGTATATGCTTTTTTTTTTCTTCTTCAAAATTGTGATTAACTCTGTCTTTGCTGTTTTCTATTTATTTTGTACACAGAACATAAGTAACTGCCATCATAAATTGCATCTATGAGAACCTAAGAAGTCCTTTGATCCTTTTTCTAGGCAGGGGCTTTGGATAGAGAGAACCTAGGAGTTTTTTGTAACTTTGCTCCTTGCTTCCTGATGACCTTGTGTTGGACACTTCCCTCTTCTATGCCTTGCTTTCCACATTCACAGCTTTTGTGAAGGACTTTGAGGTGTGGAGTGCCTGCTGCACAAGACCTTTCCAGACTTATTCTTTCTTGTTCTTGCTTTCCTTTTCTTTCTGGTGAATTGGCAGATAGTCACAAAGGGCCAAGGCACTTACAAGGAAGGCACAAGTCAAAGATATTCACATCCAGAAATATTTTTATTTTTTTCAGCTACTTTGAAAACATCAGCTTTTTCTATTCCCAGCGGATCAAGATGGTAGCATTGGAGAGTGTCTTGGGATTCAGAGATCAAACCATGGAGAGCAGGATGAAGCGATCGATCAGAAACCTCAGGCATCTGAAATGCATGCCAGTGGCCAAGAGCTAAGACACATGCTGTGAAGGAAATGGCTCTGGAGTTCTGTCATCATGTACCAGAGAGAGTGTTAGAAGTGAGAAGTGTCCATTGTCACTTTACAGCTTCCTTAGGCTGCTGGCACTTGTGGAAAATGTCCTATTAAGTAGGAGAGACAAAGCAGAAGCTTTGCTAAGGCTTTGGAAAAAAGGAAAGGAGAATCCAGAACAGCCTCTCATGATGCCATCTTCATCTACAGAAATTAGAAAGAGGCTGGACTGCCTTTTGAGCCTCTAGGGAAGAGGCCCTGACAGCCAAAAAACAGTGGGATAACTTCTGTGCTTGCGCAATGCAGAGTTCTGCTCCCAATTTACCCAGGAGGATTCATTTATTTGACTGCAAAACTGATGGATGTACTCAATCTGAGCCTGTGTGTTGCTCTCTGTGGTTTTAAAAGGCTGGTCCTGTTGCTTATTTGACAATATTTTTCACCTAGGAAATGAGTCTGAAAAGAGTTAGCAAGAGATGGAGATCTTTAGTACAAAATGCCTGTAAGCATAAAAAGATGAAACCTAAAGGCCTCTTAGAAATGCATTTTTTCAACTGCTATTTTTGTAAATGACTCGTTTCTGTAGCATTTATGGTCATTTCCTTCCTTAGAAATTCTGTTTTGCAGTTGTTTCAGTCCACAAAACATGGACCTTCTCTGGCTTCTGTCTTAACTAACCAACCAATATAAATTTCTCTTGAAATCCACAGCTGTCTTCACTGAATGTGAGCAAATGAGCCTGTCAGGTTGAGCTGACTCTAAACTTTTCATGTCTTTGGGATGCAAATCCTTTTAAGTATATTTAGGCTGTCTCCATTTGATTTTCATGGGACATACAGTGGGGGGTGGGAGGTTCTTCATAAAGGAAAGAAAATGAAAAGATGTGCTTTAAATCACTCAGTTCAAAGTCACTGTCAAAGTTGTCATCCATGCAGCAACCTAAACATGCTGGGCTTCTGCTTTCCTTGGGTTTGTGATGGAAATAGGCTTTTTTTTCACTGCCCTAATCTTTCAGTTATGATTTAAACCATATTGGGGGTGACTAGATTGTGGAGTCTACTCCTCTGGAGATAGTCAAGACCAATCTGGACGTGTTCCTTTGTGAATTAATCTAGGTGATCCTGCTCAGGCAGGGGGGTTGGATGGGATGATCTTTGAGGTCCTTTCCAACTCCTGACATTCTGTGATTCTGTCACTGGTAGCTGTTGAGAGACTCAGATGCAATTTAGTGAGTGGCTTAAATTCCAAAGCTTAGGCACTGGGCTTGCCATGGCAGTTAGATGCTTTTAATACCTCACTGAAATTGCTCATCAAATTCCTTACCACTTTCTATATTCTTTACCTTCCTGGCCTGAACAGCCAGCAAGCTGCTTCCTTGAAAATACTATTCCCCTGACACAAGGTCTCAGAACACCACTTAAAATTGTTCAGCTCATATTTAATTCATCTTTGGATTTCCCCAGCTGGAGATGCTTAGGTGTATATTATGGCCAGGAGACTGGAAATGCCCAGATATTCAAAAGTTGGATAAATAACACTTAATAATATAGAATCTAAAATGTTTTCTGAACCTCTTATTCCTCCTCCAGCTCATAGACTGAGGAAGAAACAGGATAAAAATCAGTGTGGTGCTTGAATAGTGCAGTGTTTCAGACCTAATCATCCTTACCACGTATCCCTCTCTACTGCTGGTTTATATAATAATTTCTTCCAACCTTATGGCTGAGTCACACCTCCCAGCCTGCCTTAATGTAAGTCAAAAACCAGGCATTAATGTGATGTAATGGTTATCTTCCTGACAGATGCTAAAATGTGTATTACAACGTGTACAGAGGGATGCTGCTGGCTTTGCAGGGTGGGGAACTGAGGTCCCAGTGGCTGGGGCCGTGCTGGGGAGCCTGGTAAGGCTGGTGAACCGATGCCCAGCTTCTCCAACATTGCAGAGCATAGGAGTCCGGTCACATCCCTGATGTCTGGCAGCATTCAGTATTGCTTATGCTGCAAAAAGGTCCTGAACTGGCACTGAGAGAGAAGAAAGCAATTTCCTTCCTTAAAACCAGAAAACCCAACGGGACCAGGGAATGACACTTTGAAGAACCAGAGGTTTTGGTTTGGCAGCAGTCTTGAGAGATGTCAGTCAGCAGACCAAGGGGTGTGTGGGAGTAAGGGTTTGCAGAATGGTTGCACTGATTTATCTGCTGGATCCGCTGGTCATCAGAGGGCTCTGTTCCTTACCAGTGGTCTGTCACCTTCTTTCTCCACCTCCAATGCTGCCCATGTATTTTTGTGTTAGACGCAGTAATGTGCATTTTAGACTGAGAAGAGGTTTATGTTTTGGCCTCTTGAAGTACTTTGTATTAGAAGTGAGCTCATACCAGTGAGCAGTCTGTCTGTCATACTGTTATTTTCTAGCTACAAAAGATGTATTTTAGGCTGTTCTGCAGAATATGGTCTTACAAACTCTTTGCAGCTGGATTTCTGAGACCAGGTTTTTCAACATTCAAAATACAGATGGAGGAGGAGACATGGGTGCAAATTTTATTAGAAGTTAGGTTTATTAAGCAGCCATTATTAGGTATCTAACAGTTATTCTGAAGTATAGGTACCATTAAAAATCTAGTTTATGGCTTTAAAGGTAAAATTACAGAACTGACTGCAGCTTAAGACTTCAGAAACTTTAAAAAAAGATATTGAATATTTCCAGTAAAGATTGTTAGTGGCATAGAGATGGTTTGAGATTATATGAAGGATTTCTTAGTATGTGGTTGCAATGACTTGCATAATCTACTTGAAACTGCTGTTTGTTCTGGGAAACTCGGACCAGTGGCAGGGAAAGCAAAGACTATTAGTGACAACTGTAGGTAATGTAAAAAGTTCTTTAATTGAACAGGCCTGTGATGGAATCACAGTGCAGAATGTAAGGATTATGCTTAGTCTTTTCCAACATCTTAATGGGGAAAAAACCTTATAAGGCTTAATAATTTAAGACAACAACCTGCATATTCCCCTGCTCAAGCAGCACTTACAAGACCAAACAAATCTTCTTACTTAAAGACCCTGACAGTGCTAAGAACAGGATTTTTATGAGTTGTGACAGTAGAATTTTAGTACTGTGTTACATCTGCCTTTACTGTGTCATGTGTTTAGTCTTTCCCAGTTTAATACAGCAAACTCTCCACTGATTTCAGGATTGCAGTTTTTAGCTCTTAGCCAACACAGACACAGTTTATATTTTTATTTTGAATTGTGATGTCATGGAGGTTTCATTTGGACACCATTTGCTGTGATCAGAAGTGTGCTTTCAAATATTTTTAAATATTTTATAGATTAGCTCACAAAAAGAAGCAGAGCCTGGAAGAAAAATAACTGCTACTTCAGCTGCTTTTCTGTGACTGCTGATGAATTAATGATTATTTTTTACATCCCTTATACCAGTAGCAGGTATGAGAGGCTTTAACATTCAGAATACTCAAAAACATTAGAAGAGGGAGACTAAGGTGGAGTCCTAGAAAAGTGGTGATGTGCTGGGACCAGTCATTGAGAGAAGGGGAGTTGTGGGTCAGCCCTAAAGGTCTCCTGGGAAAATCCCAGGTCCCCTGCAGGAAGGGGGAGAGAGGGATCACTGTCCCAAAGGTCTTCTTTTCCCTTCTTCTTGAATTTGGACATATAAAGTGGCCAAAACTTTTGTAAGAATATGAATGTACATATGTGTGTGGCATCTATGTGTGTATAGAGGAATGGGGTAGGGGAGAGAGAGAGAAGCTAGACCCATGGTTTATATAGTTGGATTTGTATAAAGGTAGAGAAATCAAAGGCTTTTGATTTTGGAATGACAAACTGACTAAATTAGAGAAAAAGGATAAGAACACAGCTGTTCCTCCTAAGCAGAAAGGGAGAGAAAGGTATCCAAGAGCTCAGTCCACCATAAGCTGTTCATTAAGCAGACCAGCTGTTATTTAATCCAACTTTCTCTGAAGTAGTGAGGGTTTTTGAAGCGCCCGGAAATTAAATGTTTTGGCTTATCTAAATCAAATATGCTACTACTTTCCCCATCTATTTATTTATTTATTTTAAAAGTAGAGTTCACATTTAACATTGGTTTTGTTTTGTGTCTTCAGTTTCAGTGTTTCAGAAAGCAAAGGAGTCTGGAGTTATGTGGTGTAGAGCCTGGTTGATCTACTTCAAGTCCCTAAAACTACCTTCAGTGACTGTCATATTAGTGGGATAAAGAAAGGTACAGTGCTACATGCAGCCTTCCTTCTTTCAGTGCTGTGCTCTGAAATAATTCCTTAGAGTTTTAAACATAAGTTTAAATTCTGTTCATTGTCAGCTATTTAAACAGACTACTGAGGTAAGAACGATGACATTTTCAAAAATTTGTTTCCCATTTCCTAGTAAAGGCTGGTATCTCTTCAATACGTTGCCATAGTCCCTGTTTGCTCTCAAAGCAGAATGATCTGTTCCCCTCATTCCAAGCTGCCCACCCACGCAAATGCTACGTATGGGACTCACAAAATGTAGGCTTATCCTAGCATCTGTATAGGACTCTGCCTGGACCTACAAACTGTGTGTTTATGTGTCTGAACTGTGCGTGCTAGGGCCATGGTGGGAACGGGGCTGGGCAGGATGAGGAGCAGGAAATGACTGACCTTACTGAGCCAGGAAGGGAGGAAGCAGGTCTGGAGGTGCTTGTGACCTGAAGATCTTTGGAGTTTCAAAACTCTTGTTCTTTCCTCTTTAAGTATTAGCCTCACATTC
Organism: Heliornis fulica; assembly: GCA_013399135.1. Lineage (NCBI taxonomy): Eukaryota > Metazoa > Chordata > Aves > Gruiformes > Heliornithidae > Heliornis > Heliornis fulica. The sequence goes on along the minus strand of VXBZ01005657.1, from coordinate 461,843 downwards.
CTCTGTAAATTTTCTCCTCACAGCGAGTAGGGCAGTGTCCCAGCAGCATCAGCAATGAGCCAGGGCACTAAAGGCATTGCCATTTCTTTTTACCATCAAACTATTTTGAATGAGAGGTGCCATGTCATGTAATACTAGTCCTACATGTGGAGCCCATAAATGGTGCAGTGGTTCCCTCACTCAGTTACTAATTGGCCTGTGACGGGACATTGACGTTGCAGCTGGAGACACATGCAGATTGGAAATTAATACACTGAGACTGATAGATACGACAGCGTATAAAAGACAGACCATCCAAGCTCTATTAAATCACTTAATAAAAGCTAAGTGAAAGTATCCAAGAAACAAGAGAAAAACGGGGACTACCTTATTTAAATTTGGTACTTAATGAAAACATAAATATTTAAAACCCATGAAGTTATTAACTAAATTAACAAGAATTATTTTAAAGGTACAATTTACTCAGATCATCAGCCGATGCAATCTCCATTTAAATCGATGGAGCTATGCTGCCGTACACAGCTTGAGTTCTAGATTATGATGCAGATAAAGTCATATATCTTTTTTAAGCATACTGCTTTTTGGAGCATGAGTGGGTCTTTTCTGTTACAGCTACATATACGTTTGCTCTATGACGAGAACAATAGGAACACATTTAATATAAAAGAAAAAGTTCGCTGCTGATAACTTACCATTCTGTAAAGTTTATCCTCCAGATCCTGATTAATTCTTTGTAAGGCTAGGTAATTGTTTTGTATCCTAAAACAAAGATGATATCATGTAATTGAATGCATTGTTTTTCATGTTGTTTTTTACCTGTAATTTTCACAGTACAAAACCTTGGCTGGCATTACTTCAAATCTGTTTTCTTATCACTCCTGTTGCCAGTCAGTGGTTGTCTTTGAAATGCAATTACCACCTACTTCCTAAGCAAAACTTCTTCGTCATGTTTACTCACTATATTTAGTGTCAAATTCCAGCAGGAAGTGAAAATATGTTTGCCATTCTGCGCTTGTGTGCGGACATGCATCGCAGCATGGGAACTTGCACAAAGAGACTGCAGCTTTACATCAGGCTTGGGAATAATACATCAGGGAGGAAGCTTGAGCTGTATGCTTAGAAATTATAGAAAACAATATATGGAGGGCTCTTGCAAATTGCAGCAGAAGCCTAATTACTGTAGGGAAAGCAATATGTGTGCATCGCCACATGACTTATAAGAGAATTCCTTCTTTTGACAGAAGATCAGCAAACTGCCTATTCTCAAGAGCTGAACACATCCCCTTTCTTCAGGAAATGCATTTAGATAGCTTAGCCTGGAAAAGAAGGGTATTCATTTTTATCAGCACTGAGAGATTGAATGGACTCGCAAAATGAGACTTCCCTACTTATTCCAGAGCCACATCCCCAAAAAAGTTTCAGTCTGTACATTTTTAGGTTGCTTAGATGCCAATCTTGGTATTGCAATGAACAAAGTGTGCAGCTTGGGGGGAAAAAACCATCATTTTGGTAGTAGCTGTGCCTTTCTCTTCACAGAAGGTAAGGAGGGCAGCTCCTTGATCTTGTTCATACATATGACCTTAGCAGGATGTATAACATATGTAAAGCAGATGTTAGAAGTTCAGCTGTGAAAAGTTTGTCTGAATACATCTGTATGTTTGTGCTGGAAATTTTAGGTCAATAGTTCAAAGTATATTCAGTGGTGAGTGGATTTTAGGTAACAAGCAAGTGCATTCACTACAAGAGTGAACTCAGATGTAATACACATTCATCCAGCAGAAAGCCACTTCCTCTGAGAAGCCTGGCTCTGGATGTGGTTTCCATGATGATCAGGAATCGACTGGGGTTAAAGAAGTGTCTTTGGCTTATTATGTAGTTAGGAGTGACTGTTGAAATCAGAATGAAGATCTGCATTCTGACCATGCGAATCGTGGGGTCCAGACCACCCCTTCCTGGCAGTGAAGTGTTCTCCCTGCTTCTGTTGCTATGGAGATTTTCTTTCCAGTTAAATAATCAAAATTCTCCATTCGGTGGCAGGCCAGCGATTTGCAATGTACCTTGTGAGGCATGCAGACCTTCCAATGGGACTCCCAGTAATACCACAACATCATCCACACAGACCTGGGAGGAGAGATCTGTGCTGAGAACAACCACTCTGTGGACATGAATAATGACATCCCCAAGGATGAAACTCCCTGGGGTACTGTCCGGACTCAGGGCAGCCCTTTCAAACTCGCATTGCGAACCTGAGGGAAGTTTCAGCACCGTGTACATTTACAGAGCTACTGAGCAGAGATTCCCTTCCTGTAAGGAGGATCTGTGGGAAGGTGGTGATCCCAATGGGCTGAAAGTCTTGTACCAACCTACAGCTTGGTCATTACTCACCAGTTCTCACAGTGACATTGTGTAAATGTCCAGGTGACTTAAAGGACTGACTGAAGTTTATGGATCTCTGTATTGTCCATGCTCTTGTTAGATGCAGCATTTATTACTAAGTGCCTGCATAGACATTTGTTTGTGTAGCTCTAGGTCTACTTGGGATCTTCACAGCTATTTAGCCAGAGTCAACACAACAAAGAAATCTTAAGGTACTAAGCCATATCCAGCTTTTCATGGCAAGGTCATCTCTGTCGTTGGTAAACCAGTGGAAGCAAGGAGGGTTAAAATGTCTTTGCCTGCAAACAGCTACTCAGCACCAACACAGTTATGTTTCACTGGTAAGGCTGATGCTATGGTGCAGTGAATAAGGACTGAGAAAAACAAAATAGGGCCTTCTGGCTGTAGACCAGAGGTGCTCCAATACCTTGTCTTTCATGGTCTGCAGTTTTTCTCAAGTAAGGCAAAAGAGACCAGATTAAATACATTTTGCACATAGGCAGATTGTGGCTTAATCTCTGGAGGTATTTAAAAGACAGATAGAAGAGGTGCTTAAGGACATGGTTTAGTGCTGGAATGGCAGTACTAGATTAACGGTTGGACTCGATGATCTTAAAGGTCTTTTCCAACCAAGGTGATTCTATGATTCTATTCTATGATTCTATGAATAACTAGAGATGGCGAAAACTAAGGTAAACATTTAGCATCCAACCTACTAAAAATTTGTACAAGTTCAAAAGCATCTGTATAAGTTCCTAAAAGAAAAAGGGAAAGAAATTATTGGTTTAGGACTTTTCTAACTGAAGCATCTGCGTACCCCTGTCTGTTCTGCAGTATAGATTAGAGGTAAGTGGAGGACTCAGGGGAGACATTGGAGGTTCCCTTTCCATATCTTTAGGATCTTGAATCACCAGTAGTAATTGTTACTTGGATATTTGGCATTTATGGGGGCACTGCATTGCTGGGTTGGCTCCACAGCTTCTGTTGACACTGTTTTTCTCATGATGACTGCAAGATTGGTTATCATTAATATAATTGTTCTTGGCTGGCAAGACTTCCATGGTGGATGGTAGAGGGGTTTTGTATGAGCTTCTTACTATCTGCTTCTCTACTTGTAGCTCCTCTTGTCTTTCCCCATGCAATTATCCTCTATTTTATGTTTATGTGAAGGTAGCCCGCAAACCTTAGTTCTCTAAAACATTCATTTTGCACTGAAAAAAATTGACCACTTCCCAGTAAAATAAAATCCAATCTAACCAACAAATCCACAGTAAGTAGGAAACTGAGCTTCAAAAAGTGTTTCTATTGAGAACATTATGCAAAGGTAGTCAGAATAAGCACAAACACGTGCACACATACACAAGCACATACACATGCACATATACGCATAAAACCCAAATTGGAAATCCACTGTGCCAAAAGAAGTGTCAGCAAATGTGGGTGGTAAGGAGAGAAATGGACCCAGAAATATATGGAAGAAAGTGTTAAAGGGATAAAAGAGGAACAGGGTAATCAAATCAATCTTTGGACAGCACTGTAAAATGAAGGAGGAGTAGGAAAAGTATTCCAATTTGGAAATGATCTTATGGACAAATGGTGAGTTCGCCCTGTTTGCAGGAAAAATACACCCAGATAGTTTGAACTTTGTGAAGTATAGAACTTTTTGATGTTGTAAATCTGGCTTCCTTGTAAATAAAGGGAAAAGACAGGTCAGCTTCATGACCTCGTGAAAGTATTTTAAAAATAAACTTTTGTGAATCAATAACTTACTGTAATTTTTGATAGCATTTTGTGTTTTTCATTATTAGGTGATAGCCACATGCATATATGTCCATACACTAAATGCACGTTTAGCTTCTTGAATAAATTAAGGCCCAATAATTCCAAGTATTTGGAACAAATTGAACATCACATGTCTGTGCTCTAACCCCACAGACATTCGTCTCTCTAAGACTGCAGATCACCACTGAATAGGAAGTTTGCAAGAGCCTCTGTTTCTCTACTTCCACTCAAACTCCAACCCCCTTAAGGCCATGAAATATCTCTAAAGTAAAACATGGGCTTGAGCTGCAGAACTTCCTCTAAAGAGGAGAATTTCACTCAGAGTGTAGTTGGGCTTTGAGGAGTGACTGTTAAAATAGTAACTTTTTGTTCAGAAAGCCTCTTCCCTCTCTATTAAAAGTTACACCAAATTCTTATTCCATAACTGATACAGCTGCCGGATTCCTGTTGAGAACACCGCTTCAGTAAGTGAAATGTCTTGCTTTTGGTGAAACAATTATGTGTGTGGGATAATCTCAGTGCTAAATATATGGGTTTATTTCTCATGTCTTAAAATGTCTCTGCTCTGGTAAAAGCTAGGTAGGGTGTAAAGCAGGAGACCCAACATCACCTTTGGAGATCAGTTTTGGTTTAAAGATTGGTGTCTGAATATTTCTTTTTTTAAAATTTTAACTATAAAAAAGCCATGCCATTCACACCAGGTAGGAGGTCATTGTGAATTATATGAAACCCCCAATCCCTTTTTAGTCACTTTTCCAAGCTGAACCTATGCTTTCCAGCTAATATTTTCAAACCCACTCAGCCATGCCCTGATCTTGCTCCCATTGGGCCTAAAGAAAAAGGCCACCTTGGAATGTCTGTAGAATGGTCAAAAACTTGACTACCACCTAAATGACTTCCCTGCTTGGGTAACAGAGGGGAGGTATATCAGCAACATGGGTAATTCCGGATAAATTAAGACAACAAAAGCTTTCATAAAGAAGTAGGAAAGGATTGCCATTCAGCTTCTTGGAAAAATTCTGCACTTAACAGTAATGGAAGTTTAATAGCAGAAATGTTCTCTAATAGGCAAGTGGGATATTGTTACACAGGACTTATTTATTAGGAGAGCTGAATCTCTCTCCCTATGCAGAGCATAAAGCAAGAGACACTTTATTGAAACTAATTCTAGTTCCTCATTTTCCTCACACTGATTTTCCTCTGTGACATGTTGCTGACACGCTTTTGGATGACAGTTTTGTTTCAGACATTATCTTTCTTCAGGTTGAGAAATCTAGATTTTAACTTGCGGTACGCCTTGCGATTCTCAATAGAAACATTTTTAAAGCTCACCTCGTAAAACATTTTGGGCTTCCAATATGATATGTCTTCAGGGGAGTAATCACCTGCCTGAAACATAATTTTTAATATAAGTTTTCTTCATAATAAGATACAATGTTCCATTAGAATATTGGAAAGTCAGTTCTACTATTCTGATGCTTGGTATGAGTGCTAGATGTTGCCAGGAGCAAAAACCTGGACTTCTGGACAGGTTGCTTAACTCATCACTGCCCAGTGAGGTTGATAAGAGGCTTCTGAACTGATTAAGCAGCTTGTTTTAGCAGAAGTGCTAAACACAATGCTAAATACAATGCAAGATATATGGCAGCCATGCCTGAAATAATGCTTTGTTTGGAAAGAGTATCAGTGTACCTTTTCCTTAAAACTGTACAGGAAGACAACTATGTCAAGAGTGAAGTTACTTTCAATAGCACTACTCTGACTCAGGCTGATGTTGGTGGATTTCTGTAGAGTTCAACATCACCAAGACACCTGCTCATTTTGGTCTTATTTTAATAAGTATTTAAGTTATAAGACCACACTAGGATGTTTCCTAATTTGAGACCTTACAGCCTCTTTCTGTTTAAAATTTGCATAAATTGGTTTGGTTAACTCTGTTGGTGGTTTCTGTCTTTGTCTTGCTTTAGATTTTTGTCTTCTGCTAAGAATTAAAACCATTTCTTTGCGTATAGCCCTGAAATGTTGAGTTTTGAATTTCATTTTTACAGTTCAAATATCCACATTAGTTTAGGAAAGTCCTTACAATTAATGCAAACAAATTCCTGCATAAATGGATAATTGTAGGTTGAGAAGTTTTGCAAACAAATGAAAAAAATATTAAGAATCACTGATAAGTTTAAAGCTAGATTACAGACCATTTTAATCGGTGCAAGGAAAGTCAGGAGTGCATGCTTATTATAATTTGTCATTAACATTAACTGGGCCCCTGATTTGCAATAGCACAGTACCACAGTTTCAACAGTTTTAACTAATAGGTTTTCAGTGTTATTCCATTTTACTTGGGACTGAAAAGCAAATGATTTGTTATAGCATATGTGAAATGTGAAAATACTATTTGAATTTAATGTCACCTCGGATTTGAGTTATGAAGGGCCAAATTCTGTTGTCTTGTATCAGTGCAATGGAGAGTGGCAACAGAAAACAAGCAGCCAAATGCATTTAAAAAAACCAACATTTAAATATATGGTATAAGTATATATATGTAGTATAACTATGTATAACACAACATGGCACTAACCTACATTTTTGTTTACATATAAGTGGTATCATATATGTATCTATGGTCAAATATTACTATTTGCATATTTAATTTCGATACAGACTCATCTTACAATTCATATATGTAAATAACTTCATGTTGTACATAATACATATCCAGATAAGTGAAATAATTACGTGTGAAAACACATAAATAATGATGTATGTTTGAGACTATATGCTTAAACTTTTACTTGTATATAGCTTTAATGGTCATTTGTAAATTCCTAATAGCTCTTTATTTCAAAAAGTTACTAACCTTCTCAGTTTTTCCGTAACTTTTTCAAGTTCCTCCTGAGCACGTCTCAGTTCTATTTCAAGATACTGACGTGTAGAATCAAATTCCGTTTCAAGCATTTCCAGCTTATGGGTAGTGTACGATAGACGCTTTCGTAATTCCCCCTTCTGTTCTTGCAAAGTACTAGAAAAACAAAGACCACAGCTGTAGAATTTAGCTGCTCCCAAAAAGCTTTTCTTGATCTACTCTTTGACCAATTCCCTAGAGTATAGGTTGGCATTAAGCCAGAAAAGTGTGCTTAATAACTTGTTTACCGCACTTTGAAAAATCTTCTGATTTGGACAGTCAACTATCTTCCCATCTGTCCTTTCTAGTGCATTCGTTGGTAGTATCTCATTAGCCATAATGAAATATTTTGTGGAAGGAACCTTATTAAAATAAAAAATACAATCTTGAATTTGGTTTCACACAGGACCTTTTACTAAGAGCTATCATAACATATGATGAAGAAGCAGATATCAGTCGAACAGCAAATCTAAATTAACTGTTCAAAAACATGTCCTTGTCAATAATCCAAGTTATACTTTGTGGAGAAAGAAAATCTTGTCTTATTTGATTCAAATTCTAACCTGGCCATAGAGCTGCTAGAGATGCTATCATTCAGCATTTCATCTGGAGTATGGTAACCAGTTAATATTGTAGTAATTTAACAGTTATAGCTCTTTCCCCATTTTCCCAGTTATTTGGAAGCAATGTCTACCCAGGCTCAGGTGTGACTCCTAATTTTTCCTAGTTCACTAATAAAAAAATTGTGCCCTGCTTGTAAGCTAGCATTCACTCAGTGAATCTGTCAATCTAGCTTCAGTTACACTCTGACAAAAGAAAGCACTAAGCAGAGAATTTGGACAGAGGAGTTTTTTCATTTTGATGTTTTATCTTATTCTAAAGATGGTAACAGATAGCTTAGAAATAAGAGATCCAAGCAAAATTTCTATCACGAAGGCCAAAGTTCCTTCTGCACCCAAGTAGTCCCTCTGGATTTGCAGTGATGAACCTGGGGATACTTCCTTGTTTTGCTGGAGCTCGACTGTATGACTTCAGGCAAGCCAGTCTGTGCTTGTCTCAATTCTTATCTGGACAACAGAGATCTTTTATCCTTGTCTATTTAGTTTGTAAGCTCCTCAGTTTCTAGCATGTTTGCCAGTTGCACTGCAGGACAGGGTTTCAGTAAGAGCTGGTCTCTCTGGGGGTGAACGTAACTTGGTTCAGATTCACAGAACCACAGTATTGACATGATCTCTTTGCTTCAGGTGGGGCCTCTGAGGCCCCACAGAACTGGAGTCTTCCATCACCTACAGACAAAAGTGCTGCCACATGATGCACTGTGAATTGCCTTGCTTGTTTTTAATTATACGATAAAAATAATTCTTGATAAAAGAATGACAAATCTCGATTCCCTTTGATGTCAAGTGAGTACTGCCATCAGTTTCAGTAGAATAATGTTTTGGGTCTTTAATTAGACAAGAGAGTTGGGAACAACATGCCATTCTTCAAGGAACACTTGTCTGAGCTGTCTTCCATATGACTGCCTTCCCTATGAGCTGCGATAGGAGCCTGAGTAAGTTAAGGCAAAAACCTTATAACTGCTGCTGGCTTGATCCATGCAGCTTAGAGCTAGGAAGCAGTCTAATGTTTTGCCAACACAGTGCTCTATTTCAATTACACATATTGCGTGGTTACAGTTATACTTAGATTACCACTTGTAGTTATATTCTCTTAAAATAATATATTCTAATTCAGACATTTAATGCAGCTCCAGTTAATGCAATCATTTAGTTTTTCTATTTCACTTGGTGAATAAAACCTCCAAATTATCTGAGGAAACAAGTTTCTGAACCCATGCTGCTCATTCATGAAGTTACCACATCATACTACCTTTCACTTGCTCTGCTCCTGCCCTGTTGTTCTTGCTATTCATTGGCTCATCTTGGGAAAGAACAGTGGTCAGTTTTTTCTTCCTGCAGCCTGGCAACTTCAATTTTCATCTGTGAAGTGGGTGTTACGCTGTCAAAACTGTTTAGAGTGAAAAGAGATTTGGTATCTTTTGCTGTTCTAAAAATCTAACCACTAGGATTTGTACAAAAAGTAGACAGTAGGTCCTCTAGCTATGGTTGTGGACCACTTCCCTGGGAAGTGTTCCAGTGCCCAACCCCCCTCTCAGTAAAGAACTTCTTCAAAATGTCCAGCCTAAACCTGCCCTGCTGTAGCTTCATACCGTTCCATCAGGTTCTGTCACTGATTTTTCCTGAATCTGGGATTGAAAGCATTGAATGGGTACTAATACCCATTAGTGAGCAGATTTCTCAGGATTCCCAGGATGGTTTTGATTTCTGCATGAATGGAGCCTTATCTAGCAGGTAAACCCTGTTCTCTTTTACTTTCAGTTACATATGAACAAACACCTAAGAAGAAAAGTCAAGGCAAGTGAGAGAAACAGTAGAGAGAACATGCAATGCACCAGATTTAGAATCTCTAGTAGCAGGATCAAAGGCTCAATTATTGTTTTATACTGTACTATGGTATTTTATGACCTTTTATTTTTTCTTAATCTCTTATGAAATAGATGTTATTCCTCTGAAAACCTTCACCTTACTGTAAGCTTCCAGTGTTATCACATAGTGCTGTGCCTGAGTTTTCTTTCCTTAACACTGTGCTGTGGGTTTTTTTGTTCTAGAAGTCAGACTTTTGAAAAGACTGCTTAGTTTTGTTGTGTACTCCTACAAATTTGGTACTAGTAATTTAAACAGGGTTGCAAAGAGGGGAAAAAACCGTCACTGTCAGCTGAAGTCATGAAGCCAACCATTTAGTGTTCTCCCTTTTCCCCAAAAGAACAAACTGCATGAACTAGCTGCATTTTGTTTCTGCCTGTCAGATACCAGCTAATTAGAAAAGTTCACAATATTTCTAGTGCTGGTAAATCAATATATTTTAACTTATAATGGAAGTCTCTTGAGAAGAGGCTGAAGTCGCTTGGTTTGTTCAGCCTGGAGAAGAGGAGGCTGAGGGGAGACCTCACCGCATTCTATGGCTTCCTGATGAGGGGGAGAAAAGATGCAGGTGCTGATCTCCTCTCTTTGTTGATCAGTGATGGAACCCAAGGGAACGGCATGCAGCTGAGACAGGGGTGGTTTAGGCTGGAAATTAGGAAAAGGTTCTTTAACTGAGAGGGTGGTTGGGCACTGGAACAGGCTCCCTAGGGAAGGGGTCACAGTACCCAGTTTGGCTGAGCTCAAGAAGTGTCTGGACAATGCACTCAGTGACATGCTCTGACTTGGCTGGTCCTGTGGAGCCTGAATTTGGACTTGATGGTCCTTATGGGTGCCTTTCAACTCAGGAGATTCTCTGATCCTGTGATTTATCTTCTATGGCTAGTCAACCATATTATATATAATAAAGAATATATATACTTAGCAAATATATTTATCTTATGTATAAGAAATCATTTTCCCACTGTGAAATCAGTGGGAAAAGTACAGCTAAGAGAAAGAAGTTATTTGCAAATTAAAAATAGTCATGGCAAATCTTGTAGACCTCTGTCTTAGAAAATATCAGGTTTATATACCATGGACTTCCTGAAACTCTGGCAGCTGGGAGGAGTGAGAAATTACAGGATGGGCTTAAAAATCCAGTGAAATAAGAACTTTTGCATGAATGGTTCTCTGCTTCTTATGATCATCTCCAAAGTCCTGCTTCTGTGACAACCTGTGGCTTGTAAGTCATTAACCATTTTGCTTCATTAAAGTATTTCTCTAAAAACAAGGACAGTAAGTACAATATTAAATATTTAGAGTGGTGAAAGAACCTCTCAAGGGAAGCTACTTTAAAGGTTATTAAAAACAGGTCTTCATATTTTTCCAAACTATTATATTCACCAATTAGGTCTGTTTATGCTCATTGAAAATATAAAATTGATATGAAAACATATATTGTCACAGAAATGTGTGCCCACAAACATCTTAATGCTGCCAGTAATTGCCAGGCTTAAATTCTGGAGTTTCTCCTTTGCCAGGAATTTGATTGCCCTCTTCCCTTGGGCAGTGCTCCTACAGTGAGATGCCAAGCCCTACTTGAATCCTGTGGCTGGAGCAACAGCAGGGAACATATTACCAGGTGGGATTTGGCACTATCTCAGGCTCTATGTTTAGTGAAATGAGGTCTATTTTTAAAGGAGAAAGATGAGAGGGCTGTGCATGTTCAGGAACCACCAAATATTCTCAGTGCTCTCCTGGCATTAAAACTCTGCCATCCCAGCTTGTACTGGGATGTTTGAATCCAAGGTGTTTGCATTACTGGTGTCACTTCTCTCTCTTCAATAAAATTCTGTCCACAAAGAGTGGTAAGTGGTCAAAATGATTTTTTTTTTTCCTAGATGTTCCTGCTAGCCTGTATGTTAAAGTGAACAATGGTGCCACCCTGCACAGCTTCAGGCCCAGGGAAGGGTGCACAGGTCAATAAGAAGAATGGAGATGGACAATGTATCTCAGCCTGAAGCTGTTGGTCAGGATTTATCTGTAGTGCTGGTTGGAGAAGCTCCAGGTGAGCATATTTCCATCAGAGCATTTCAGGTAAAGCTAAGATGCCATATGACGACAGCTCTATTCTGAGGAAGGTGTGCTAGAAAAAAAATAAGGTTTTCATTGTACCTGTCTGATCTTCTGCCAGCTCATCTGCCTGGCAGATGGCCTGATGACAGAGGAGTGCTGGCATGCAAAGTTGGGGCTGTTTAACTGCCTGGAGACTGGATGATTTCTAGAGCTTGTTACTGTTGTACAGCTCACAAAGTGGGTGCTCCCTGAGCTTTTACTGCCTGAGACTCAGTGTCTATGGGGCTGCACCACTGGAAGAGTGTCCTGTCTCCATCTGCTTTGGTGCCATTTTCATGTCTGCTGCAACCTTAGTTTTGCTTTGTTAATGGCTCTGCAACGTTGTTTAAAACCAGAGCAAACCCATTTTTTTAACTACTAAATTTTCTCTGAATGGAGAGATTACATTCCTTCACACAGCTCTAGGAGTGAGTAAAATGAAATTATAAAATGATTAATGGTATTAGGAGGATATTAGTGATGAAAGGAATGCAAAACAAGGGTATGATGGACACCCATGCACAATATATTGAAAAAACATATGAGAAGTTCTCATTTCTGTGTAATGAAACAGAAGTTATAGTACAGCTGTGAAATCCTAAATCAAACTAATTGCCTTCTCTGGATGAACATCCTGCCTCGAGAGAAGGAACATGTAAGTAGGAACTAACCTGGTCTGGGGTTTGGGGCTCCAAGTCTTGTACCTGTTTTTTTCCAACGTGCCTGGTGTTATATGGGTTGAGTGTATTAAGGCAAGACTGACCTGACCAGAAGCAAATGCCAACACTGCTGGACTGCTGTGGCTCCCGTTCTTGGTCATGGTGACAAGCACTACCACGATGAGATTAATCTGACCTATTTTAGAAGCCTACTATTGGGTGATATGAAAATCTGGAAGTACCCATTTCCATTAATTACAAAGGGAATCTGGTCAAGTAGCTCAGATGTAGACAACCACATCTTGTCAGATAACTCCCCCTCTTCCTGAGTCAATATTGTGTGCATGAGATGAAGTAATAGTAGTCCCTTTCTTGTTTGCTTAGATTGCGTGGAGGTCCACAAAAAAAAAAGAAGGACAAAATGCTTTTAAAGTGTTTCTCAGATCTGTTTCACGTTTGCAGTGTGTCACATTCTAAAAAAAGGGATCATAGGGTCAGTGACGGAAATTTTAAAAATATATTCTGGAACAGAATTTTGAAAAGATTCTTCTCTTCTTCTACCTTGTGAGTTTTTACCTAGTCAATAATCAAAACCAGTCAGCCCTGCATAGGTACTTGCTGTGAAGGAGTCTAAAGAGCAGGAGCAGGTTGCTGGGAAGAGCTGTGAGCCCAGCCATGCCATGCCAACTTAGCCCACTGATGACAGCCAGGAGCAGTGACATGGTGGACAGGCAGAGTGTCTAGGGCCAGGTGTTTACACCTGCTTTCTTGGAAGTCCAGCCCAATAATGTGAGGCTGTTGTGGACTTCTGTGAAGGGATGGCCTGTTTGACTCAACAGCCACATCCCTGGTTTTATTTCTGATCTTTGAATGGAGTATCTCATTACAGAGGCATGGGCAGTCAGCCAGCTGGGAAGCAACACCCTGGGGGACTTCTTCCTGACATGTAGCTCACACCCCAGGGTGTAGCAAGCTGGGACCAGAGAGCTCTGTGGACATTCATAACTAGGAGGTGCCAATAGGACCACTGTACCCAGCATTGCTTCTCAAAAGAACTGGACTGCATTGCCAACTTGGTCTTGGCTACCAGGGAATTTTGGTTTCTAAAGCTCCTATTGCTCCATGCCTGGTGGTCTGGATTACCCAGGACCTTTCATTCCAGCACGGCTTTGCTGCTAGTCACAGGGTATGTTTCTGGCATGGGTAATGCCAAGACTACATCATGCTGCCCAGGGTGGATAAGCTGCAAGGAAGGCAACCAAACATTGGCCTGGGATGAACAGCTTTGAGACAATAGTTGTGTCATTGAATCTGACCCCTCAACAATGTTCTTTAGATTTGTTCTTGTTGCAAAAGGAAGTCTAAGCATTTTACAAGTGTTTTCAAGATTACTGAAAGATCTTTAATGAAGCAGTAATTGGATTTCTATGTTAATCAAGTTTTGATTATATGTTACATGCTTGGGGTCACCATTTCAAAAGGGTAATGCCAAAACCATCTTCCTTGTCTGCAGGTTTTGTGGCTAACCTTGTGATTTCTCCATCCAATTAGGAGGGGGATGAGATCAGATTACAAAGTCTAGATGCAGATACTGAGAATCCAACTACAGACTTTAAATTAGTTTTATCGGGGAAATAGATTACTGCAGCTCAGACCCAGAGCCCAGTCTACAAATCCCAATGCCCCTGTGCTCTTCACTAGCTTCATTGGTACCCTAACAAATGTCACAGCAAATGTGTTTCCAACTTCTGCAATTGGCATTTTCCTATAAATTCAGGCTCATGCACACTTCGTTTAGGTCACCTACTTTTTTGCACGTTGTCACCAAGGTCTGTCAGGTTTTTTTACACCATGCTCCATCTACCAAATTTTTCCATTAATTTCAAAGAAGTTTGTTAGATATTTGAAATTTGGGAGTATGAACAGTTTGCCTGTCAAATTGCATGCAGATCTTTCCTTCCTATGGATATATATACACACATATACACACACATATATAGATAGATTGGAGGTTGTGGGTTTTTTTCTTTCTTTTTCTTTACAAGTGTTAAACTGTTTGAATTTACTTCCCAGTACACATTTTCAAAATAAGCAACCTGAAGCAGGGTTTGAATTGTAAGAGGGGAGGCCTGTGTGTATGCTTCAGAACAAATGTGTGGGTGCTCCAAATCTGGAGCTCAGTTTCCAGGTGATAAGTGACAGAGCCCTTTTCTTAGGTTCCAGCCATTCTGGCAGAATTTAAACCAGAGCAGAAGGATGCTTTATCAGAAACATTAAAGAGAATCATTTAGAAGGGAGGTGGGAAAAAAAAAAGAAGATATGTTTAGCAGTTGAAGTCCTAAGTGGTGTGGGACAGATCCCTAGCATTAGAGCCTACCTACAGCACCTGGAGATCTGATACAGCTACCTTAAAACAGAAGCATCACTGGATTTTAGAAGGTAGCTTTTCTGCACTTAGGATGTTAGTACCTGATTCTTACATAATTTTCACAACAAAAAATTCAGACCAGGCGAGAGATAGTATATGTTAAATGTGTCTAAACTGTGCTGGGCTTATTCGTAAGAGGTGGAAAAGAGATCTCTCTCTTTAAAATAAAACTGAATTACATTTTGTTTCTATTGACCTGACAGTCTTTCATTGCAGAAGGGGTGACTTCTACAAGTATCTGAAGCCCACAGACAAATCTATCCAACAAAAGCATTCAATATTAAATGTAATATGAGTTGATTAAGATATGAAAATTCAGTTACATGTTGGCATGTAAAAACCCTCTTAGAGGACCAGCTGTCAGCACTGAGTTCTCTTAAGCAAATGACATTATTGTCAGTGGAATGTGAAATATATTCATACTAAAGACATACAAATTGTCTTTTATTTAAAGGTACTATCCACAACCTAAGGCTCTGAATGGATAGAATAGAAATATCATGAATAAAATTACAGCTTTCAGAAACAGACACTAAAGGTGTTTTGATTATTTTAAATGAAGTTACAGTAGCGGACAATTGTGATTCCCTCAGTGTGCTGAAAACGGCAAAGGGCAAAGGAAAATGAACAGTAAGAATCCAGACCTGCATCCAGGGGCGTGCTATTGCACTGAGCACCAAGAAATTGAGGGTGCTGAGTAGCTCAGAGGGAGTGAAGAGTGAGGAATTTCAGACTGGGAGGTGCACCATCCGGCTTGTGTAGCTGCACTGGTTAATGCAGCGCTGTGCTTGGTACTGGGCTGCACAGAGATTGATGATCTGAGCCAGCTCCTTGAAGACTGGTCTAATACTTCTGCTAACTTGGCTTGGATTTGGAGTCTACAAAGCATGTTTCTGTTTCCTATCAATCAGATGACTGCTTTTGAGGTTAAGAACCTGAGTGTAGGTATTGCTGGTTGTATCTGAGAAATGAATGCAGTGCTGAGTGAAAAAGCAGGAGCCTTGTGCCCAAATTCAGAGGTCACTAAAGCAGAGTGAAACAGTGGAAGCAGAAGGAGATGTTACAATCTATGCCTTCTTCCAAGCTGCCTTCTTGTGCCTCTGCCAGCCTCTCCATTAAGTCTGTAGGGTCTGACTGATTTCAACCCCAGCAGGTAGAGTCTTAAATGCAAACTGTTAGGTTTGTAAGTGAGCCTATAGTAGTCTGAGTAAAGACTGTCCCTGTTCAATTTGTTTCTCTTTATTTCTAGAAAATGAAGGGGTGAGCTGGTGGAAAATAAGGTTGCAAGATAAGAAAGCATGCAATTCAAGGAGGAAGATGTGTTTTCTGACTCTCTCTCGAGGTAGGAAGAGTACGTTTACTTTCTCATGGTGATGGAGACATTTTCATGCCATACTCAACAAATTGTCTGCGTTGTCCAAATGTTGCCTACTGCTCTGCATCACATCTGAAATAAGTCAGCTGGTGAAACTGGAACAGAAGGGAGTTAAATTCTGGTGTGGCAAATTTTGGCCAGCATTTGTACAAGAGAGCAGTGACCTAACAGCCCTGACCATCCTAGGGATGAAGGGATCTTCACACAGCTTGCTCCCCAGATTCTACTCTTGACATTACTAGAATAATGATCATTTCTGTAAGAGCCACTGTTTTCTGGCTTTCTAGGCGCCGATATGTTCGTATAAAACATTTGGCTAGAAACAGTGAGTTATAATGTACAGTTGCAGGGTATAAAAAGATAAGCAAAGCAGCAGCAAAGACTGACTGCAAGAAATACTTCTTGCTGTAGCAAAGGCTATTGGGGGGGCTGCCTCACACAGAAAGTGATTTGAAGTTGTTGAACAGACGTTGCCTGCTTTTTAATGTCTGGCAGAGTCCTAGCAGTCTGCGCTGCATCTCACTAGGGAATCCAGACTACTAAACAGTGAGGAGAAAGAGAAGAAGAAGAAAAAAAAAAGAGTGAGGTATTGAGAAATTGAGGTAGCAAAATTAGAGGTAGACTTCAATTTATGATTTGGAAGCCAAAAAGAGCTCTCCAGGCGATTGAGCAAACTGCCCTCAGTTGCAGCAGCTCTCCTTACAGCTTTCAGTGGCCAGCTTCTAGATTACTTTGGTTTGTAGTCACGGATAAGCACTCCCTCTGGAAATTACTGAAAGCAGCCTGCCACTTCAGCTTGCAAGCTTATAAAGTTATATTTTAATTGTGTTATTAAACCTTTCTCGCTTTTGCTTTTGTCTGTTTACCTTCCTGATTCATCTGGATCAAGCTGTGCTGGAACAGGAATGTGGTTCCTCCTGAATTGTGCTGTTTATTTGTAACAGGGCATGTAATGAGAACATGTGAAACCCACAGCCCAGAAGCAAGCTGAAATTTATCTTACTCTTTCCATTAAAGGGCTGAGGTTGAAGGGGTGGTAAGGGAGCACTACAGAAATGTTCTTAAGTATTAAAGAAAGAATTTTGTTCCCGTTTCATTTGGTAAAAGGTATCCAGAGGTTGATGGACAGAGGTTATCATCTCTGTTCTCACCTTTGCTACTTCCTTCCTTTCCCAATCCTTTTCTCCCTCTGATTTGAAATTCATCTTTGCCTGGCTCAAGGGACTCATTTTAGTGGGCTGGCTTAGTGTTTCCCATCAGAATGGTTCTGCTAAGCAGCTGAAAGAATTAAATATACTCTTTTGACTCCAGGACCAGTCAGAAAGAATTACTACTGGGACAGCGAGGAAGAGGAATTGCAGATGTCACTTTTTTGCTTTATAGCAGTGTATGTGTACTTCTTTGAGAAAATTACTGATTTATCTTTTTAATCTTTTTATCTGGTCACAGTTGCATTCTGATCCTCTTTTGTCACAGAAGTCCTACAAGACAGAAGCTTGCACTGTATCTCTCACTTGAATCCACAGGTGCTTGCCTTAAAAAACAAAGGCAACACTTGCTGTTACTGAAGAGTCTGGGAGATAATGGTGCTCCTGCTTAGAGCGAGACACAGCATGGCCCCCTCAGACACTTTCGGTAGCCATCAGTGCAGTCAGTTCTGCTGCAGTGTCTGTTCTTTGCCATTTTGTCCCCGCATGCCTCAGGGCTGTGTGACACTGCCAAAGCAATGTGCCCTGGAGGTGAGCTCAAAGGACTTTTTGGCAGTAGAATAGATCTCTGGTTTGTTAACGCAAGCAAACAAAGTAATACATTGATTTAATAAATTGATTAAAAATAATCCGTTATTCTGGAACTACTCAAATACTTATCTGTGTATATGTAATTCAGTTTCCACGGAAAACTATCACTACACACAGACTCAAGTATAAGGCATTGAACAGGAACAATGGGAGCTACTGACTGTTATCTGAATGAACATATTTTGCCTGAATATTTCAAGATATTTTTAGGTTTTCTACAGTAACAAATCATCCTCAGCTCTTTGATCAACTTGATATTACAGCAAAAGAAGAGAAGGAAAGAAAAGAAAGAAATTGCCATCTGTCATCTTTAGCTAATTATTTCAAGCCCCACCTTGTTCTATACACCGCAGCACACTATTTTAGGAATTGTTAACTGGGAAGTCTTCTACTCTGCCACAGTATAAATGAGTTCACCTCTAGCAAGATCCCCAGAGCTCAGCATGTTGTGCCGTCATTTCATACAACCTTCCTCCCAACCTAATGTCATGATTTATTAGTTCAGTCAAGTCTGTTTTATCCTGCTCCTTCAGCTGAACTGGCTTTTCAGTGCAAGACTCTGCTTTGTCGCCTCTTTTGTAGGTGTATGGGGAAGGAGAGGGAACAGGACTGCAGTCCTCCAAACACCCCTTAGCAGTCCAGCACCTCGGCATTAGCTCTTCGGTGGTGTTCGGAGTGAGCCAGTAAATGAAGGAGCTCTCTGGAGGAGTGGAGGGACCAAATCAGGCAGCAGGTATTCATCTAAAATGATGCTTGTCCTGTTCATGTGAAAAGCAATGCAAAATGTGCTTCTTCAGTGGGGACCCAGGAGACCTCTGCTTCCACCTCCCCTGCAGGTGTAGCACCCCAAAGAACCAGACTGCGGAAGCAGCATCATTACTGCAGAATTTCCCAAAAATTTAGCTTGTGCCCTGAAATGTGGAATACATAAACAGAAGCCACTTTTTTTTTTTTCTTTTTTGCCTTAAACCTGAACTACTTTATCAATCTGGGTGAATTCAGACCTGGGTTTTTTTACTGTCTTGCTGAAATTTGTGTTGCTTTCTCATTGATTTTTTTAATGTTGAGGTGCATCAGGATGGATAAAATAGAATATGTGCTCATTTTGGAGGTGCTGACAGTTGTCATACTCACTATCTTCCATTTTCACAAACAAATGTTGGGTTTTTTTAGTTCCTTCAGCAAGCTGATATTTTTCAGTGTAATTGGAAAACTTCCAGCCAAATTTTTAAAGTCTAGATATGATGATCCATGTGATTAAGATTTGAGTTAATCAACAGGAAGCAAACAAGCAAGCTTTCAGGAAATACTAAAATCTCTCAGAACTTTAGATCCTTGTGAGCATTTAAAAAACAGGGAAGGAAATGAAAATTATCTTCATATCATATCTATTTTTTTAACTTTTTCTTTTTTTAATGAAATGGATAAACAGCCTGAACTAAAATCCTGGATTTTTAATCCAGGATTTATCCTGGATTCATACCAAATCTTAAATTGGATAAATCCTGGATTTTTAATCCAGGATTTATCCAATTTAAGATTTGGTATACTTGGAGATAAATTGTAGCATTATCCTTCATAGCAGTAAGCTTATTTTCTTTCGAAATTAAGAACTGCAAGTGGACAGTGATTGTACGAAAAGAGATTTATTTTTTTTTACAGACCCCTATAGAAAGGCTACTAAATGTCATCCCAAGACTCCTTCCCCACGGACATACATTTAAAACACCACATAAGATCAAACTCAGTGATTACACTGTGCCTGGGTGAATTTGTTCTGATTTTTAAAAAATGCCCAAATATTCCAGCAAATTGGAACCAGGGTGAAACATTTTAAAAATCAATTTTATATGCCCTGATTACTTTTCATTTCACTGGTCATCATCTCATTTTAACAAGGACAAACAGCAGAGCAAAGCCACTTTTGCATCAAGCTCTTCTAAACCTAGGTAAGAGTAGAGTGCTTGTGCAGAGTCCCAGGGGACTAAAAAGGGGGAATCCAAACCAATTTTCTAAAATTGTTGCTTTTCACTCCACAGAGTGTAGACTGTGCCAAAAAATACCAAAAGGATCTCACTTATGTCTTTCCTATACCAGCAGTACTCTTAAATGAAAATTCTCTCACATTCTTCAAAGAAAATAGACTGCAAAAATCTAAAGCTTAGCCTTTCTTTATTTTTTTAAATCTAATTAATTTCTTATTTTGAAATGTATTTCAGTATTTCATATAACATTGAAAACTATAGGATCAGTGATTGAGTGTTCTGCATATATCTACCACTTGAAATAAACTCAAACAAAGAAAAAAGAGTATATTCAGGAGGAAAGTGAATCTAAGTAAAATATGGAAAATGAATCATTACTTAAACTTATACTATGTGCTGCATAGGAATGTCATAAGATCAGTCATTACTCCTCCATCCTTTCAACATCCCTGTACTTATAGCACTGAAAAATATCTTTACTTCGAAAAGTAAGGATTAATGTTAGCCTGATAAAGGACAGAGAGTATATACGTACCAGCAATAAAGTGAGATGAGTGAACCACCCAAATAACTGTGGCATCAACAATGAAGTGCAATGCATCTGTGTTATAAGAACTACTCCATCAGAAAAAAATATTAACTGGTAGTAGACAGCTGTGGATATTGCAGCTTCCAAAACAACTTTCATATTTTTTTATACATGCTAATAACAATTATTACAGGCTTGGCTGAGGCAAACATCTAGAGTACTATAATAAAGAGATCTGTTGTTATTCCCCTAGCTCAGAAAACATAGCCCAACTGAACGACGAGAGACTACAGAGTGACGTGAAGAAATGAAACATTTTTACGGACATCAGAAAGTTAGAAAGAAAGCATAACTTCACAAAACATCACTTTTTAGTTACCTGTCCCAGAGAGTAGGTGAAGATTTTGCGAGCCTGCCCTGGAGAATTCTAGGTTGCCATAGGCAGGTTGGCACCCAGGAATTTCGTACCCTGCAGCATGAATAGAGGATAAACCATGGCTAGGTATGGCTCATAAAACATACGAGTGATAACCTAGCTAGATTTGCTGCACATTAGTAGGCTATGGCATAATTTGGTACTAATTATTATTCAGGATATCTCTCTTTAAAGCAGAATTAAAACTACAAAACAAGGTGATGCTACAGCACACACATTAAGTGATTTTCTTGTATGACTATTCTAGGTCAGAATAAGCATTTATAGTTGACCTTATGATGGCTGTAAATGGGTGCTACTCCTATTTTACTGGAGAAGCATCTGGTTTTAAGATTTGTGAATCAAACCCTTGTATTTTTTGCATTATAAAAACATCAGATTGAACAAATTTATGCTTCATTGAAAGACGGTCAGCAAAATTCCTTCTGAGCACCATAGTGAGAACATGTTTAGCAGTGTTAATTAAATCTGGGCTGAGGTTCAAATTCCACATACCAGGTTCCACGCACATCTACTAGCAGCAGAACAATAGCTGCAAAATATTTGCTGGAAATAAAAAAACACAAAGAGAAGCAGTCTCAGCTAGCAGTATCAGCTGTGAGTAACACACAGGAAAAGCAGATCCTGAGCCTAAAAGAAGGCCAATGAGGCAGGCAAATTAGCAATGAGAACTGTTGCCCAACATTAGCATCAAGCAATCCTGGTAAGACTCAAAACACTCTTTTCAGTCCTTAGTCAAGCAAATTCTCACTCAAGTCAAAGGTGGTTTTTCCTGAGTAAAATCTGAGTAAGGGCTACAGTATTTGGCCATGCAGAATACCTCTTACAGTACCGCTGTGCTACTTTGCAGTATCAGAACTGCAACATAACATGCCTTGAAGGATAAAGTCAACAAAAGACCAGTTTTTCCTCACTCAGGCGTATTCATATTTATGAACCAGAAATTTTGCATGATCTTTCCCTGTGGCCAGTAATCACTACACATGCAGAAAATTCTACCTTCCAGCATTCACCATCAATTACCAGTGCGTATACTGTAAAGTAGGGTCCTTCTGCACTGTGAACACGTCCTTACATACAGGACACATTTCAGGAGCAGTAACTGTGCTACAGAGAGCATCAGAGGATCTCGATGATTGTGGGAAGGGAGAGACTCTACTGAGTCTCTTGCCACTGTTGTAAGTCCATCTTGGGATCAGCTGTGTGCCAGGAACTACTGGCAGCAAGATGATGCTCTTTAAGGCACCCTGAGGAAAAGCTCTAAGTAAATTTCATCATGTTACTCTAGTTGTGCAACTGAGTTGAATAAGGAAGGAAAATTTAAGTATCTTTTAACTTATTCCATACTGGAATTGGATTAAGTATGTGATGACACCCAGGGATGACAGCAAGAAAATGAGATGGCCCAAGGTTTGGAAATTGTCATCACATGAATTTACAGCAGTATTAGTTTTAAAATCAATGTGGAGGTGAGAATAAATCTCTGCAATCTGTAATACCTTGCTATTGTTGGTTCTTTAGTGAACTGTCAGTATTACTTTGGATTATGTATCTCTCACAGCTTTTCTGATGTTCTCAAACTGCAAATCTCACAATCAATAGGTGTCTACTTATTCAATTCATACCAATTCTGTGGTACTTTATGGATTTTCATTCTCAACTATGGGTGTCAGGAAAACAGTTCATTGTAAGAATACAGATTTGAATTTGTCTCTGAAATCTACCTGACACTCCATTTTGCATCTGCATATTTTTCAGTACAAACTTGTAAATTGCTCCTAAAAATAAAATCTCCTAAAAATCAAATAAAAAACCCCCAACAAAACAAACCAGTGAATTCAGATTTGAACAAAAAGAGTGGAGATTTTTCATACTGTTGTATTTTCACATTTCCCAGCACTTCACTGTCTTCCTTACTGGTTTTCTAATGAAGTAAAATTTGCAAATTATGAAATGAATGACATGAAGACATTGGGCTTTTGAAGTACTACGCCATACCCCCCCCCAATTCCCCCCTCGTCCCCCACAGTTAATTAATTTGGGGGTCTTGGAGCAAAGAAGTAGGTTGAGCAGGGAGAGATCCCTGCTGTCTTCAGATCCATTACCATCTCTGTTCTGCATCATCTTAATCTAACCTCCTAACTTCTACATGTCAATAGCAAATAGCTTTGTTATAGATAATCTTGAAAAACATTTTAAGTCTATGAGCTTGAGGGATGTTTTTGCAAAGTGGGAAGAGATGTGCATTCCACTTTAGCTATTCAGTGTTTTTCCTGACTTTTTTTCAGTAGTAAGTCCTGTGTAATTGCTCCATAAATGAACTAAAGCAGACAAAACTTTTCTGCTCTAAGTGTGGTGGGTCTTTCAAAAGCTCCCCAAAGGGACTTAATAACATCCTGTTTCAGATAATCAGTGTCAGTTGTAGTCAGCTTAATCACATTCTCATGTGCAAGGTTGAAAAATAATTAGTAACTGTAAGATTTATTTATTTGCCTGATATACAAACACAAAAATTAATTTGCCATCTTCTGCAGTTTTACATGAAATATTCTTTTTTCATTGGCATATCAGAAATCAGAAAAATGTACATACATCTTTGTCTAAAGCAACTGTACATTTTAAAGGAAACAATATGGGAAATACTCCCTGTTCTGTTTCTGTGTTTTTTCCTTCCTGAGACAGGTGTAAGAAACTTGTGAATATTGAAAATAATAAAGAAGCCTGTTTAAGGAGACTATTGTATAGTTACAATATGCGAATAATAATTTACTACAGGAGAGATATCAGTCCAAAAAGCCTGCTGATAAAGTGTTTCAGATTATCAGATTTTAAGATGACTTTTTATTATGCCACAGTATGATAAAGTAATTCATTTTCCTTTTCTTTCTACAGAGCTTCCCCTATTCCTCACTGATGTGATTGAGACCGACTCCAGTGTCAAGTGAGGTTCAGATTTGGGTATACTGTTGTAATAGCCTGTGTTTCCTTGTCTTGTCCTATGCAAGTATGCATGCGGTATGTTGCTTCAAATACTGTCTGTGGCTCATCTGACAGTAATCACAGAAGATACTCACAGACCTTTAGCCAATCTGGGAAAAAAAAAAGAAAAAAGGAAAAGAAGATGTGGATTTCTCAGTGAAATATGATCAACACATAATTTCACTGTCTAGAGAAGAAAAGCTAATAGTTTCTCAGTTTTGGCTGCGGATGGTAATTGATCCACCATTACTGGAATGGATTCACACAGACTGCTTTGTCTATTTAAGAAATGTTATGAGAAAAGTAAACACAATGCCCCTTACACACCCCTCTCCATATTTCATAGGCAAGTACAATTTTTAGCATCTGATGTATATAAAGATCCCTGATTTGTATGTTACTGTTCAGAAACACATGTCTTTATGCTAGAATATGCATGGTTATTTTATAAATGCCAATCTAAATCTGA
Source organism: Heliornis fulica (assembly GCA_013399135.1). NCBI lineage: Eukaryota > Metazoa > Chordata > Aves > Gruiformes > Heliornithidae > Heliornis > Heliornis fulica. The sequence goes on along the minus strand of VXBZ01005657.1, from coordinate 437,547 downwards.
ATTATTTTCCTGAAATAATGTTTTTCAAAAGTTGGATAATGTCATGCGTGCTCCACTTGTGAGTGGAAGACTTAACAAACAGACTTTAGCAATCTCTAAATAAAAGCCACCCTGAATCTTGCATCTGTTAAAGGGAGAAGGATTTTCTGTAGAGTGGGAAAGAATGTGTCCTTGTCTGATTTTAGCTTATACTCAGTGCACCTTAAGACCTGAAGGGGATTTGAAAGTCACGCTTAAACTGGGTTATGCTATTATGGTTTCTGTACTTACCCAATTTATCCCTATTTTAGCCCAGTATGAAGAAGTTAAGCACAAGAACTACTATTTTTACTTCCATTAACGCTATGAGGCTATTTTAAGGACATACTTCTATAAACACTAATAACCCCAGATGAAACATTGACAGAGCAAGCTGAAAGAACCTCAGGGACACCTTGGAACATACTGTCACGACTCTACCTCCACAACTCATCCTCATTGAAGGGGCACGTGGCAGTGATGCTGATTTAGCATCATAGACTTACAAGATGCTGTCAGCAGTGCTTGCTACCTACTTTCCTACCAGTCACGCCAATGCAGGCAACTGGCTGTCATCTCACTGAACAAAGGCTGGAGCTAATAAAAATGTCAAACAGAGCATTTTCTGTGAGGGGGTGGCAGTTCTATTCCTGGAGTTACCCAGAACTATCTATGACCACAACATTAAATAATGTAAAACTACTGCAGGGACTGCAACAATATATCTTAATGAATATTTTAAATATAATTCCCTAATTGAAAAACAGGGTCATTTGGAACTGTGTTTCCCCTCCTCTCCAGCTGGAGACTGGACCAGTAACTCCACAGTAAGCACACAGGCTCTAACAGAGTACCTTGGAACACCAGGGGCCTGGGAATGTCTACTGAGCAAAAAAGGAAGGAAGATGAGGACACTTGTTGTGAGCAAAGTTTAGGTCTATTTTCTGGCAGTATAGGAACACAGAGATGTTGCTCTGCCAGCTCAGTTTAATGCATTTTAGGAGAGTATGTTTCACTAGCAGAAGGCCTGTTGGCTTGGGCACCTCTCAGTATCTTTCTGGCCAGGGACAAAAATCCACCCTTTTCCCTTGTGCCATTTCTGGTCTTTTTTCTTTTGCCCCATTCTTCTAACAATCTCCTGCCATGACTTCTCTTCATCTCCAGCTTTGTCTGTCTATGCAATCCTCATCTAATATATTCCTGGTATGGCTATTGGCTCCTCTTGGTGCATCAGCTGCCTGTTGATAAAAAAGCTGTTAAATAAAACAGCTGTTATATGTAAGCTGTTATATGCTATATGTTATATATGTTATATATGTTATATATGTTATATATGTTATATATGTTATATATAGCTGTTATATAAAGAGCTGACTGTTTATAAAAATGTTTTAGGAATAATTCCTGACACTCTGGAAGGTTCCTTGGAGCACCTCTCCTGTGAAGACAAGGTGAGAGAATTGGGCTTGTTCAGCCTGGAGAAGGTGGCTCTGGGGAGACCTTTTTGTGGTCTTTCAGTACTAAAAGGGGGCTACAGAAAGGCCAGAGAGGTAGCCTTTACTAGGGCAGAGCGTGATAGGACAAGAGGTAACAGGTTTTAACTAAAAAGAGGTCAGATTTATATTGTATGTAAGGAAGAAATTCTTCCCTGTGAGGGTGGTGAGGCCCTGGCACAGGCTGCACAGAGAAGCTGTGGCTGCCCCCTCCCTGGCAGTGTTCAAGGCCAGGTTGGATGGGGCTTTGGTCAGCCTGGTCTAGTGGAGGATGTCCCTGTCCATGGAAGGTGGGATGTGAAACTAGAAGATCTTTGAGATGCCATCCAACGCAAACCCATCTGTGATTCTGTTTCTGCCGCGATTGAGAGATGGAGACCCGGCTTGATGCAAGTCAGGATCTCCGTCTCTCAATCGCGGCATGTTTCTATTCAATTATTTGAGGTCCCAGTTTCAAAGCAGGCAGGTTGAGGTTATGAGTACATTGGGATTATTTTTCTTAGTTATATTTTCAAAAATGTCTAAGGCATTTTAACATTAAAATATGGCATCAAAATTTTGGGTGACCTCAGCAATCAGTGATGCTACTATATCTTCACATTTAGCTCACCTAAGTATTTAACTGTATTTATCAAACCATGTGGGCAGCCTTTTGTGGAGTGAATGTAAATGCATTATATGCACAAATGTGTATGTCTGTGTACATACTTTAAATCCACTATTTTCAGAAAATATATGGCGTAAAAAGTATATAAAGCCTTTAAGGTTATTTTTCCATGCTCAGGCTATAAAGATGTGAATGAATAATTACTACTGCATTAGGCATGCTGACAGAGCCCTTGTGGTAGGACGGGAGATACTTGCAATGCATTATATTGTTTGTTTATGCCTTCAAATATATGTGTAGCCAAAACACAAATTATGTTTCATTCAGACACAAAGCACTTGGTTTGATACAGGTGTCTCAATAAAACGTAAGGATTTATGACTAACGAATTAAAGAGCTTTCTTTTCTTAAAACACTAAGGTGCCATACCCTCTGTGAAAAATGCCACAGGAGATGCCAAGAGCATCTGTAAAAGCCAGTTTTACATAAATTTCTAAAATTAGAATCTGATTTAAGCTCTCAAAGGGATCCCTGGAAACAGTCTGCATTTTTCCTAACTTTTCCTAACTTTATGACATTAACTGAATGTTCTAGCTTGCATATGAACATCTACCATTTTATTGAATCTAGTTAGGTGTAACAACAAAATCCAAGACTGTATGAAGCTTCGCAAACTTGACAATCACTTCTTGGTATTATGGTGGCATTATGATTCTATGATTTTATTGTGGCTATATGACTTCATATATGGTCTTTAAATGCATGAAATATACTAACTGATCTGAAATTTAACAGCTGGCTGAGTACAATTTTACTGATGATTAGATTTGGGGAAAGAGAAACAGGTGCAGAAACACTCCCTTCTGCAACTACAGAAAAATATGATAGGAATTAGTCATTCAGTATCTGCACGGAAATACTCATAAATTCTTAATAATATTTCATTTTGAGTCTCCTACTTGGGAAGCTGATTGTCTGCAAAAAGCATTAGCTAGCTTTATTGTCTTGCAGTTTATAAACCATTGCTATAGAATAAAACCAGTCATGCTTTTCAGGGTTACAGATCATCTTCGCAATATAATTCAATGATAGCTGATAGTTTGCATACTGCTTAAATGCATTCTTGTGGGAAACAATAGCTATAAATGCATTGTGTAGGTGTTGAAACAGACCTGTTGTCTGTAGACATTTCCCATTAGGATGATACTTGCTTATATGTTTGATATGTTGGAATATATTTTAACTTCTTGAAGTTTCAGTATTAGTAATGGCATTCCACTGCTCTCAATGAGAACATCCAACAGCTTCTGTGAGGCATTTATTTTAATGATGAGGTTTTGTATGATGACAGAACCCACACAGGAAAACAAATATCAGACTGACTTAAGGGCTATCATTTTTCCCATTTTCTTTGGGCTCTTTTCTCCAATTTGCTGATTAAGTGTTGTTTCTAATGTGATTAGGCCACCGTGAATCATTCCCCACCCTACATTTTTTCTGTCATAAGGCTTTCCTCCCATGTCATAGCAGCAGATCCAGTTTTCGGACTTTTTTATGGTTTGAATTCAGGCAGTCTTTACACAGCTCCAGCTGCCCTCTCTTTGTTTCAAAAGCTTTGTTTCAATATGGAGAACATTATGGCAGTAAGTACTTGGCTTCTATGTCTAGAAGTGAATTTCTGTCAATCTTAATGAGACAAATTCGGAAAGATCCTTTGGTTTACTCATACTTAATAATAGGATGTTTAAGGTATCAACTGCATGGATTAGTAATGCACTAAAAACAACCTTCTACATCCTTTATTGCCAGTGTGATTTTCCCTTATTTTTCCACAGTCTTCCTTGGAGCCTCTAAGTTTGGAAGCTTTGGATAATCACTTTGCCATCTAGGAATGGACTATGTAAGCGAACTTTTCTAAATATGTGGATGTATTTACTGCAGGCATCAGCTGTACTTGTATTTATATTTCCTACCTTTTCCCAAAATCTGCTATTATTTTTTAAGTAGGCATGTGAATGTGTGAATAAAATCATGCTGAATATAGAGTAGGATTCAGTTTACTGAGAATAGCATCTCTTTTGTGCAAAGACTTGTGTGTGCTTGCGCAGTTCCAGCAATCCATGCCTGGTGCCTCCAGAGAATCTGAAAGAACCTATAATTACAAGACATCCCTTTAAAACGGCACTTGTTTTACATGGTAAGTACAATAAAGCTAACACTTAAAACTGAAATATACTCCTTTCACCCAAAAGAGATACCTTATGTCTGATAGCCCTAAAATTTTCTTGTACTCACTGAATACATAAGCTAAAGATCTGTTTTCTAAGCAGCTCCAGTAAATAATTATATGGGGTGTTTCAGCAGGAGAAGGAAGTGCTGGTGTGCTTGGGAAAGGGCAGTAATGCCTCTCTGGGATTGCTGTGCTGACGTTTTCAAGAAAGGGATTCAGTCTCAAAGAGATGCACTTGAAATGCTTTTCCTGAGACTCAAGAGGCATCTTAGAAAACAAACTCAGGAGCTATGCTGGTCTAGATCAGTCCAAGAAAGGAAAGACTGGGGATATGGTTGCCATTTTAAGTATATAGGAGGTAGGGCGATGTAGTGGTGATAGTTTCCTCTAAAGACAAGCAGAGGCTTAACAAGAAAGGGAACATAACTGATCATGATTGCATTTTCTTCTGGAAATTTGAAGACTTCAAATGATGGAACAAATTATTCTGGAACAGCCTTCCTGTAAGAACAGCGGATAGAAAACCACTTAGAAGGTGACATATCTGTTTGCCTGTAACTGCAGATAATTGTTCCTAAATGTCCAGGTTCCTAAATGTGTTTTTTTTTCTTTTTTTCCTAAATGGCTTTTCTACAAAAAGGCTATTGTCAATAAATTTATTCTAACAATGGATATCAGCCTTCCAAATCTTACTCCCTTCAGTGTTCAGTGACATTCAAGTAAATTGGTCCTTGTGGGAGAACAGAACCAAGCACCAGCTCAGTGCTGCCAATGACAGGAGTCAGAAACGGAAGAAATCTCATTGAGAAGGCCAGTGTCAAGAGTTTTACCTTCCGAACCTGATGTGGCTAAAAATGTGACATTTCATCCCTGCTACCAACCCATTTACCAGTCCTACACTTGCACACATTTACAATACAAATGCATGAGAACAGAGCACTTGTATTTTCAGTTGAGAATACTATAATTACAGAGGTAATATACAAACTTTCCCAGGAGATGGTTCCAGACAGCTTGAAATCATAGAAATTATTACTATTTTACATCTCTTTGGATTTTGCTTCTGGTTTGTCTACATAATCCTTATCTTTTACCCCTGAAGAAAATGTGTGCTTTCACTGTGGATGGATTTCTTACATTTCTTTTGCTGAGAAAATTAAGCACTGAGTGATCTGCTTCAGAAATCTGCTCACTGGAGAATTGGTAAATATGCATGTAAACAACTGCCCTAGAGTACAATCTGAGATCTTTTCAGTTTATAGTTTGGTTGGATAGAAGAAGGAATTAATTAAAAAAAAAAAAAAGAGAGACTAGTTTTAAGTTCAGAAATGGTATTTCTGTTTGCTTAGAAACCTGCCGAGTCCTCCTCTCCTTCCTGTCACCATAGATTTAAGTTGTTTTTGCTAAATTCTGCTCTTAATGAAGAAGTTATTAATCACTGACTATATCTGTGATGAAATAATTTAATGGAATTGCCGGGATTGGTTGGAATGTAGTTTGTCCTTTGTATATCCATGCAGGTTCTCTCAGTCCATCTTGCACTCTGTGGGGCTATTTGAAATTGATTTTTTCTAGGTTTATGTCTCTTCCATTATAAAGGACAGATTTGCTGTTGTCTTAGGCTACGCTACATTCATTTTGAAGATACTTATTTGTGCCAGGCACTGCTACATTGGACTCTTGGGTGTGTCAAACAAACGATATGACTCCCAACATAGAGAAAATCAGTTCACTTCTCTGTCACTTGACTTGCTCTCCTACCCTTTTCCCTTCTCATCCATTTATAGTATCAGTTCATTGAAGGAGGGAAAATCTCTTAGGATTCTGGGAGAACAGCATGCACTGTAATGAATCCTTATCTCAGGACGGGACTTCAAGAGATACAGTAAAGAGGAAATGACAGGAAGATTCCGGTGGGGTCACTTGAGTGGAGAGTCTTTTGAGAAATCAAGCAAAAAGCTAGAAAGAACAATATCTGAAGGATAGCAGTCCTTCAGATGTAGCAAAAACATCTTAGTACTCTCAGATTTCTTTGGGGTTAAGTTTCAGATTAGCTAATGGGAAGATTTGAAAATTATTTCTTTAGCCTGAATACTATTTTAAACCCGACAAATATCAATGAAAAGGATGAATCCTGAGTAACACAGGAACTAGAGAATGCTCAGAGGTAAAGATAAAACAGAATTTCACCTTCCCATGGCTGAGTGCTTCCATGGGAGGGGGCACCACTGGGATGAAGAAGCAGATGTGGTGCACTTGCTTCTGCAAGAGCAAGGGGCCACGACTGCTGATTCTGCAAGAGGGATGAGCAAAAGTTTTCCACCTACTCACAGCATCCTTTCCCTGGCAGTAGCCAGGGCAGGTCTCTGGCAGAGGCAAAGCAGGCAGCTGCCCCCAGCAACTGCACACTGTCTATGTCTAGAGCTGGCTCTGCAAATCCCATTCCATTTATTTTAGGGCTTGAATACTATACCTGGCGCAAGGCCCGTTCTGTGCTTTGAAAGTGCTTTGGGGATGAAAAAAAAAAGCACTGCAAAACAAAATTGCCAGGTGTGAGCAATCAGAGCACAATTAAATCTATTATGAATGGAATGAATTATCTCCCTTTAAAAAAATATTAGCTGTTGGGGAACACGTCTCATTTAGCAATTAAAAAATATATATGTTCAGGTGAGTCTTATTGCTGCTGGGCTAACTCCTGCCATGTGCTTCTTCACACTGTCTTTTGCCAGAAGTGGATGTGTTGCAGCAAACAGACTCTTGTCTTCACCCAGATCTGTGAGTCATGGGTGTGAGGCTGATTTATTCAGTACAGACAGTGTATAACTATGATAACAGAAAACTAATGGATACTTTTCAAACTAGAGAGATATAAACAGAGGATGGGGATTCACTGACATGGAGTACACCTCTCAAAGAAAAGTCATTCAGGATTAAAGGTGAGACAGGCTCTGAAGTAGATTTGACTGAAGTGAGGGTCCTGCTTTCAAGACACGAGTACAGAAAAGTTATATTCTTTAACCAGTCTCACAGACACCTGCATTTGGGATTCTGGGGCACCCTGGGAGGTTGGACAGACATCGAGCTGCCTGGGGCCAAGCAAGCTGGCTCTGCTATGATTCCTCTGTGAGGCAAGAGGTACAGGTCCCCTTAATTTATAAGGACAGGCACTACGGAGTTAGCATGGAATCCAGCAGCTGTGATTACTCTTTTTTAAGAATCCAGTGGTGGTGGTGGTATATATCACACACTTTAGGTGGTTTGAGCAGGGAGCACTGATTTGTTTCAATATGAGAGACCACAGTCCTAAATTACCATAGCTAAATGGCTACTAGCATAGATTTGCATGCTTTCCATTGAAACCTGACACTGAATAACCAGTAACACAAAGCCATACAGCCAGCAAGAAAGAGAGAAGAAAAAGAAAAAAAAGGGTTCTGTAGAAAACCTGTAGATTGGTATTTCCCTCTTTTTTTCAGCTGTTTAAGGACTCAGAGATCCTTATTAAAGTGGTCAGAAAGTCCTCTTTGGAGGTAACACAGTGCCTGTATTATGTGTGCAGAATATGACTTGGCTCAGATACCAGAAGAGCAAGCAGACATGACACTAGATGCAGTATGCTAATGCTAACTAGGCTGTGCAAATAATTCAAATTTTAATACATTCTTTTGGATTTGGATGCCAAGTGCAACTGATGGCTAATTGAGCCTGAGGTTTGTAACAGTATTAACTTGTTATGGTACAAACATGGAAAGCAGAAGGTCTGATCTGGTAGCTGATCCTGTCAAACAGAACAAAAACTTGTACAGTAAGTGTGAATTTCCAGTAATAGTGGGGCCAAAACACATGGAAATCTACTTCATACTTGTGCAATTTTTACTGACCAAAAGCAATTAGAACCAAATTCCCACCTCAGCCACAGGATAGCATTGCAATACACCCTAAATGTACACTGAGGCTCTGAGCCAGTCCTGAGGGGGGTGGCAAAGTGTCNCTGGACCCTCTAACTTTCCCACAGCCCCTACTAAAAAGGTATCTGCTAGCAATATAACACTGCTTGGTAGCTGAGTAATGGTATAGTTAAATCAGAAAAGTCTGGGTTATCTTTTGGCTCTGTGATGTTCTCTGTGCTTAACAGAAAGAGAATTTCAGAAGCTGATGCGTTACCTGCAACACAAGATCACAGAAAGGACAGTTGGGTCTGAGCAGTAACTATTCTGCAGGAAAGGTGACAACCTTGACTATCACCAGAAGCTGCTTTCTCACTACTAATCACTGCACCATTGCAACTGGGGAACATCCAACCGCTTCCTATTAGAATTCAGATTTCTTTTACAACATTCTTTCCTGTATTTTTCTGCCTCTGAGGATAGCTGAAGAGTGAATCTCATTAGCTATTTCATCAGCTCCTAATCACTTTCTCTCAATCTATCCATCCTCTTTTGGAAAGAGGTAGCTGCATCCTACAATTGCTACTGGAAGGCTTAAGCTTGATCCTGGCAGCTGTTTTACATCTTTAGATGAGCAATCTTCTTGAATACTCACAGGAGTCTCCAGTTAAGGTCTTTATAGCTTGTTCTGACAGATTGGGATTTTTTTTTGGTTTTTTTTTTTTTTCTCCTTCCTGACTCCCTTCCTCCTTTGTAGAGTGTATTTCAGCATCATCTCTGAACTTCCTACTAGCAACTACCTCTGGTGAGAAGTGACATCCTTTCATGGTCTAATGCCCAGTGTCTTGTTCGTGTCTTGTTTTGATGTAACCTACTTTTAACAGCTCCAGACATCTTGGCAGGAGGGCCGAAGCATGCTTGCTATCTGTACTTCTTGGCCTTTTTCTGATAAGAATTAGAGGTCCTCAGTTCTCTATGGGACTGTGAGTGAAAAAAATGGTAGGGGAACATAAAATCCTATGCTCTTTCTCTCTTGCTGTGCTGAAGTGTGACAGGAATGGTAGGTCCTGTGCTCCTGGGACTACAGACATGCTAAACTATCTGGACAGCAAGACAGTGGAGAGCTACAGTCCCAGCTCTGTCCTTTACTTACTTCACTGACCAACAGCTCGGTGAGCTCTATGGGAGTCTAGCAATGAATCTCCACAACTTGTTTTTCATAGGATGTGTCTTAAAGGCACATTTTGATACTTTTCTATGAATTCCAAAACTGATGAAGTTAATGTTGAAGATCTACTGGCAATGCACATTTGAGTTTATTCTCTGGTTTCTTGTGAGTTCTTTGGCCAGACCCATGGCCATAGTTAACGCTTGCATTTCATGATAGGGCAAGAGCTTTATGCTCTTAGGTGATTATCTAACAATAGGTTATGTATCTGTATTGTCTCATAGTCATAAGATGCTACTTTCTGACTCCTGAATGAATCTAGGCAGATGATAAACTCTGCCACCTCATGTTAATCACATCTGAGTTAGCAAAAAACCCCATGGGTTAAAATGCTCTGATATTTTTTTGCTGCTTCTCTTTCTCAATGTATTTCAGAAACATTTCAACCAATCATTTGTCTTGGACAATTAGACTGAGATAAGACTACAGAAATGGAAAACTGAGGGAGAAAAAGGAAAAGGCTAGTGATGTGTACAGTTGACTGTACACATCTGTTGTTTATAGTATGAGCTAAAAAAGTACATAAAGGTCATTAAACAAATGTGGATTTTGCACACCTTACAGAAAGCTGTGTGACCATTTCATCTGTAGGTAAATGTTTCATTAAATACTATGGAAAATAAAAAATTTATTTCTATTGGTAAGGGTTTCACGTCCTGGTATGAAATGACCTTGCATTTTAGACAAGTCTCTCTCTCTCTGATTAATTCCTGTGGGTAGGGTAATAGTATTTATACATTTTTCTATCTTAACCTCAGTGATGTTTAAACACAGATTCTTTCCAACTCTGTACTCTTTTAGGCAATAGTAATTTGCTGAAAGAATTCTTAGCAGGCTGATGTCAATCTGATTACGATTAACAATATGTTTCATTTCCATTTCCCTCCTTCAAATGAGGTTGAATGATGGCAGTACACATCAGAAAAAAAGATTTAAAAGCCGAGTTCTCCCTACATTTCTATAAATAAAAGGTTCATTCTTTTAGGCTAGGCAGCAATCCCAACACTTTTCTGTTCATTTGGACCTGATAAGGTAAATAAGTAGTAAAAGTGAAACAGGCAAAGTAGATGTAAGGAAAATGCAGTTGTCTGGATTCATTGAGCTCATCTAATGGTGTTCAAACTATTTTTGCTTTTTTTTTCATAGCCATCACTCTGTTCAGGCCTCCTAGTGTATGTCAAACACCATGTAAATGAATAAACAAGTCTTCTTGCGTGTTAATGGAAATGATGTGCTCTAAAATTAGTGTGTCTACTGCAGCCCAGAATAATAGATATTGAACAACTCATTCTCTTATTTGTAAATTCAATTTAAGTATAAACATGAAATACAACAACTTTGGATTAAAATTGACAGTCACACTAATTCAGAGGTGGAAACACATGGGTAGCCCCACCAAAGACAGATAAAGAGCAGGCAGTTGAACAACCACAAGTGTGGGAGAGGCAGCATACAAGCCAAGCATGTTGGATATGCTCTGAGTAGCATGTAGTCACCAAATCATCACACTCTGGTGGTAGCAATGGAGCATAGGAGATCTTTTCTGGGAGGCTTAAACCTGAAGATTATCTGGTGCAGGTAGGCTGTGGGGACTGACCTCAAGGGGAGAACATTCAGTCTCAGCATTGCCTCCTCCTAGTATTTGATGAGGAAATATCCTGAAAAGCTCTTGAGAGATACCACTAGGACTTGGGAAGGCTGCAGAAAGAGGTACCTGACGTATGGCTCCTGAGAAGGATATCAGCAGCCTATATCTGAATTGCTCCAGATAAACTGTGGTGGAGAAAGGTTTGAGGAAGCCCTGTTTGGAGAGCCTGGACTGAGGAAAGGATGTGAGACAAGGTAAGGAGACAGAAAAAGACCATGTACTTTTTTATCCAACAATTTGCTAGGTATTTGTGCCCCCTTGTATGCCACAGCTGAGGTGTTGCCTGTGATACTTGTAGTCTCACCTGTCCTCTACAGTGTGGGAAAGGAGCAGTGAGTGAGCTCTGTCAGTCACTCCATCCCTCCTAAAGCAGAGACCTGTTCCCTTGTGGAACCTGTCACAACTGGTAAAGTCTAAATCCAAGGTCCCCTGCAGAGAAACCTTAGGCTAAACCCTGAACTCACAGGACAGATGTTATTGAACCCACATAACTTGAACCAGGGAAAGTTTTGGCTAATTGTCTATTATACTTCATTCTGTCTCAAAGATAAGGGTATGGCTTTAGATTCTGTTCTTCACCCTGTTTATTTAGTGTGAATGGCAGTACTTATGTAGAACATCTCTACCCCAGATTTTTTTTTTCTATCTGCAGTCTTGGAAGAATAATTCTAAAGTAAGGCATCAATGCTGTGAAGTACTCTGGTATGCCAATTAACTGAAAAGTTGCAACTGAATTTGGACACTTAGGGTTAGGGCCACTTGCAGAACCTTGGGTAAAAACTGTGCTTCCGAGACGGAGATGGTGGCAGATAGCAAGTACTACTTTTGTGGTAAATGTCAGACACAACGATTTTAATCAAGTAATGTCCTTTCCTGGCCTTCCCTCCCCCCACTTTATGTACTTTTTTCCCATCACTCTTCGTGGAAGCTATGTGTGCGTCACACAGTCAGTGTGGAAACCTCTGTATTTAACAAGATAGATGCGGTGTCGGTATTTCTTTGCAGTGGCCCTGAAGCGCTTTGGGTGTATGCAAATGCTAAATGAGCTAAATGAAACACTTTCAGATACACACTTTAGCGAACAGGCTGCAAACACAGTCTTTGGGCTGAATTAGCACTGGTGTACTGGTCTGTGAATGAATACATTGCTGCCATTAAGAATGAATACAGAATGATGTGTTTACCTCCTTTTCAAACACAGCAGTAGTTTATAATCACTAATGGGCAAATGATGGCTTTTTCTGTGTAGCAGAGTGAGCTTCAGTCCTTTATTTCTGGAACTACAGAAAGTATCACCAGCAGTATTTGCAGGATTCAAGAGTGGGAGTTAATTTTTCCAACCTCCAACATCTTGATGAACATAAGATGGCTTCAAAATTCCGGAACTAACTCGGGCAAATATCGGGATCCCAAATTGTGAGCGTTTTCTGACATGTTTTATGCGAAAGAGACACAGCAATAGATGTCTAATGGATGCTCAATTACTTGGGTATCGCTACCAGTGCAAAATGTAAATGATATAAATGGCTCATTGGCCTCATATCCCTCTCCCCTATTGTTCAGGGTAAAGAAAGATCATGCTTGAAGATATATTTTCATTGACTAGTGTGAATAGACTCTGGGCTATACAGTCTATCTGCATTTCCAATGCTGGTTGGCTGATGCACCTTATATCTCTTTTTCTCTTCCTTTAGCTTCTCACCTTATCAAATCTCACAGAGGGTTTCACAAATTTTACAGTAGTACAAGACTGATATAAATACTTTGGGCCACAAGGATGTGCTCCCTGCTATCATGTTTTATAATCCATTTAATCAATCAATCATGATTTTTCTTAAAATTAATTTAGTTTTAGTCTCTAGCCTGTTTTTTATGGTTAGAAATAGTCTTTCAATTGCAAGACTAAATGTATGCCTGCTCAGTTTATGCTCATTTGTTTTTATTCCTACGCTGCTCTGTAACTTAAAGCATTCATCTCCCCCTCTGCTTGCATACCAGTTGTCTGCTTGTAAAGAAAAAGTTGAGGGGGCAGAAAGAGAGAGTCAGAAAAAAGTTAGTTGAACATAAGTGAAGCTCAACAAGAAATCTCCAGTTAGTTGAGAAGTCTGGTGAATTTGGAGGTTGACCTTTTCTTCTTTGTCCTTCTGCTGGTGTTGGCTTATGTCCGTAATATCCACTGATTTGTGAAATATGATTCTGTGAAAAAAGGAATCGAAGAAATTGAACTGGGGGAAGTTAAGGGCAACCTGCAAGAGCACCCTAACCCCTCGTGGAGTGACAGAGGGGACTAAGCATGTTGTGACAGAGCACTGAAAGGAAGGGGCTGACCAAGAGTTGTGTGAGGTTTCTATCTTGAAGACCCATCTCTTCTCTTTGAACCCTGGATGTTTGATGATGTCACTAAAGCAGTGTCATAATTTCAGTAAAGACCAGGTAGTTATTTTGGTATTTGTTTAAGGAGGGCTTGCTTATTGCTGACCTTGTCACCCTGCTTCCCATGTTCTCCAAACAAATGGTATAAATGCTCATTTACTGCTCCCAAATTCAGAGTCCCTTTACCACCACTGTCACAGTGCAATGAGTTTTTAAAAGGCATTGTCTCTCCTAGTAAGGATGAGAGCACTGAGCCAAAGAGATCTGGCTCACATCAAGCCCACTGCCAGAGCCAGGGTGGGTGCTAAGATCTTCCTGCTCCCGAATTCTCTGTGCAATGCTGGTGTGCCCCTTGACCCAAGTGTCCATGGTTTTGCCATGATTTGCAGGCAGGTCTGGGGAGGTGGCAGTGAAATAACAGGGTTTCACCAGAAATCATTCCTCTTAAACTGCAGTGTTCCCTGAATAACAAAGCTGAATGCTCCCACACAAAAGAATCCATCCCTTAGCTTAACCCAAGATGCTTCCAAAGAAACCACCTGCTCTGTGGCAGAAACACACGTGTTGTAAATGTCAAATGATTGGAAGATTTGTATTTTGCTGTGTCATTTGTAGTGCAGGCTACAACTATTTTCTGTTCAAGTAGTATTTCTTGGCTGGGGAACTGAAAACAAGTGTCTGAGATTTTTTCTTTTTTTTCTGTTTCTTCCCCCCGCCCCTACCTTTCAAATACTTTGTGTGACTTAATCCCTTCCAATCCTAAGGAAAAGCTTTGCTCTATTCATTTTTTTCATGAATTGCACAAAATAATCCTAAATACGTTTTGGGTGTTGTGAGCTTCCTTGTTACTGTCAAGTTAGTGTTAAGTTCTCTGCCTTCCGTGGTTGCATGAATCTCTGGGGCCGGTTGAAATGGTGGTTTCAGTGATGCAACTCTTCCTCCTGTGTCTACCCTCTAATCTTCATTAAGGCTTGGTTTTAATAGCTCACTTGGTCCTATGGCAGGTATTTTTATAGTACTGCAATTGACCAATCTTTCCCCTTATAGGCTGAATCCAGTACTGGGATGTTCACAGCCTGGAAATGTTCAATGTTGCGTATTGGGGAATTTTCAGTAAACAACATTCAAACATATTTCAGGCTGCTTTGGAGGCAGCATGCTGGCTGGGGTTATGGAAACTTGAATGGGGATTTTTAAGATTTCCATACAATACTAAATAAATATGGCTTACTGTAGGATCATATCAGAAAGAGATTAAGCCTCTGGCTTTCCAAATAGGCGCTTCTCATAAACTGAAATTTATATGAGTGTGGCGAGAGTGAGAAGGCAGAGTGATGGACAGGCTGATTGCGCTATACTAGATGACCTATTGATTGGGCAGTGCATCCAGTTCAGTATATTTAATCATTTTTCACTTTGTGCAGGCTGCTTTATAGCCCTGAGCTGGCATGGTTCTTGCCTGTGCATGTGGGTAATGGAATAAAAGCAAAGGGCTCTGAGGGATTCTTGAACTTGAAGAAACATCATGTACTACAAGTAATAATCTGTTCTGGGTAGGTGTGTACAGCTTGGTAGTGGGTTGGGTTTTTTTAATTGATATTTTGTTTTGCAGCATCAGGTATTTAAAAACTGTGCCTGGAATCATGTTATTCACATCCCTGTTGTAAAACATGACTGTCCTCTATTAGTAACACTGGCAGTGCCTTAGCAGTGCTAGAAGAGGCGATGGGAAAATGTGCCTGGGTTAATATGAAGAACACCACTGTTTAGTTTAAAGCAAACCCCCAGTTTTATACAACTGCATGCCACACATGAATTACTTTTCTCCTTAGCTCTGAGCTGCAGCTGATCTACATATTTGCAGCAGGCATATTATTGCAACATTTGGACACTTTCAGACTTGGGACTTAGAAATGTTTGATGTTTATTTAACTAATTGGAGAAAATACAGACTATTCACTTTCATAAATGAAAGGGCAAAAATTAATCGAAGAATAACCACATTATTCTGAAATACCAGATCAACTAAGTTAAAATGGAGTTCTGCACTAAGATTAGTTATGCTCTGTGCTTCCTGTTGAGTAATTAGTTTCAATAAAAATAATTCTCTACAATTCAGTACAAGGTGCTCTTTTAGTGAGTATTTAGTGGTGTGCAATAGGCTGAGATGCACACCCCGATGTGTTTTATACAAGAGACTTCCACAAGTCAGTTCCATTAACTTCTGAGAGTCTTCTGCATGTTCATGGGAAATGTGGGACTTGAATTACCTGGCTCTTTGGGAACAGTGATGTAATAAACATTTACAGATTCACAGCATTGTAGAGGTTGGAAGGGACCTCCAGAGATCAAGTCCAACCCCCCTGCAGGTTCCCTAGAGCAGCTCACACAGGTGGGTGTCTAGATAGGCCTTGAATATCCCCAGAGGAGAAGACAAGGCCCAGCCGCAGGGCTTTTCTGGCAGTGTCCAAGCACTTTCCCTGGGCAGTGGCTCTCGGAGTTTCTCCCTCTCCCATATAAGCATACCTGCTCTTTTTCACTAGCTGTTAGGAACTTTACTCGTGAAAACTGGTGAAGGGAGGATTTGATAGCAAAGCACTGAATGTGTTGGAGAACTTTGGACCTGAAAGACTGCTTTGCAATTTTTATTGGAAAGTTTTGTTGGACTAATTTGTGCATAGGGCTGAGTATAGATATGCCCAACCTACAACTGATAAAGTAGATCCAACCTTCCAGAACAGCTTATCTGGTCTTCAGTGTGTTTCTGACTTTGACACACTTGAATAGTTTTTTTCCATGCTTACAGCTCCATTTCCCAATGGAGGGGCAGGTGGCAACTTTCCTATCATGGGATCCCAATGCAGGTGGTCCTCCCATCATGTGGTACAGGTAATTGCTGGGTTCCAACTACACAGAAAAAAATTCCCTGTATGCCTGACTTTACAGTGCCTTTAAGAGTTGCTGCATAGTGAAAGGCTGGACATTCCTACTTTTTCAGTTAATGTAAAATTTCTTCATTAAATGAAAAATAAATAGACTGGATTAAGGAGTCATATCTGTAGGATGCAGTAGATTATCCTGTTTTTGTTCTTGTGCTTCAGCATCAGCACTGGTGTGGCTGTGGGAATGGTCAGGTAGCCAGTATTTGTCCCAGTGGTGTGCTTTTTAGCTAACTCCTCTCAGTGCAGCTGCAGCATTTATTCATTCTCATTCTAATCTTGTCTCCTTAGATAGCTTTTTAATTGGATGCACGACACCTTCTCTCCTAGAGCAAAATGCAGCAGACAAGGTGTTCACTTGTGAAAAAAAACAGACTGATCTGCAAATCACTTTCATCAACTCCACATGGATATTTCCACCCCCTGTTCCCCCACCTCCTCACCCCCTCTGCCCTTCTCTCAGTTGGAAAGATAAGGCTTACTGTTAGCATGGCAGAGTGTAAGCAGCTCTGGCTTAGCATCATTTCTTATTAAAGCATATTTCAGAAAGACTCCAGTGAGACTTGGAAATGGATGTGTGTGTAAGCATGTGAATATAGTTACAACATACCCAAGCCTGATGCTTGAATAGCTGCAGAGCTGGGACAGTTTCTCTCCTGGAAACCACAGGACACTAGGGGTGTCTGTCTGGGAGCCACAGATAAGGGAAGAAGGTGGGTGCCTTAGAAAGCAGAGCTGAAAGTTGCAACTAGAGAAAAGGGACCTGGACTGCAAAGTTCCCGTAGCTGAACCCCTGGTCTGTGCTTTCACAGGCTGCCTGATAGTTATGAGCTTGGAGCTGTCACCCATAGGCTCTTAGATGCTGGGCTACGTGAGCTGCAGTTGCTGAGTTTATTCATGTAAGTGCTGAATCTTTTGTTTTAAATTACATGCTTAAAATGTCCATTTGTTCCCTTTTGAATATACTCCATTCAAACTTGCCAAGATTTCTGTTCTAAAATGGGAACTGATGTCCCATTCTTTACAATCACTGTATTAGTACTTAAATAGTCTTGCTATCCAGCTGGAAAGTCCTTTGAACAATCAGAGCACCTAAATATGGGAGATCCATATCAAGAATGCAGTTTGTATTGCAGGACTTAACGTCCAAATAGTACTTCTGAGAACCAGAGGAAAAGATACAAAGAACAAAAAAAAGTCAGAGTGAAATATACTGTTTCCAAGTCAAAGCAGGTGTGTAACTGCAAATGTGAAGAACTACACAATGTACTGTAGTACAATATTATTTAATGAAAACTGAAGTAACTCATGAACTTCTAATGTCATAGCATCAAATAACAAATATTAACTCATTATGCAATGACTTTACTACAGTTCTGAATCGTCCTCTGCTGTAGTACTGATCAATAAACTATGTCCTACATGTAGCAGCTATACTTGAATTAGATAACCACTTTATGGAGATGTTTCATAGTTTTCTACAGGCTTAATCCATGTTGTCCTCTTAGGATGGGAAAGATCTCTCCATCATCTCAATTTCTACACATGAGAACTGAGGTGTGAAAACATTAAAGGTTAGTTCTATATAGTTCAAACCTTGAATCGCCTCTATATGTTTGCAGTATCTATCTGCATTTTGGTTGGTTTTGAGACCTAAAGTAAATTTTATTAAACTTACTGCACATGGAAAGTAAGGAGGAGATTGATGACTGCCAACATGGCATCACTAAGAGCAAATCATGCCTAAAGATTTTGATGGCCATCTATGATGGTGTTACAGTCTTGGTAGATAAAGGAAGAGTGACACACATAATCTACCTGAAGTTGTTCAAAGCATTTCCGACAGCCCTGTGTGATATCCTTGTCTCTAAATCAGAGAGATATGGATTTGATGGATGGACCACTTAGTGGTTAAAGAATTGGCTGGACAGTTGCATTCAAAGGGTTGTGGTCAACAGTTCAATGTCCAAATCAAGACCAGTGATGAGTGGTGTTCCATAGGGACTGGTACTGGGACCAGCACCATTTAACATCCTTGTTGGTGACATGAACAGCAGGATTGAGTGCACCCTCAGCAAGTTTGCTGATGACACCAAGCTGTGTGGTGCAGTTGACATGCTGGGGGGAAGTGATGCCATCCAGAGGGGCCTTGACAGACTTGAGAAGTAGGCATGAAGTTCAGCAAAGCCAAGTGCAAGGTCCTGCACGTGGATTGGTGTAATCCCAAGCACAGCTACAGGTTGCACCGAGAATGGATTGAGACCACCCCTGAGGAGAAGGACTTAGATGTGATTTATGTAAAGCTCAGCATGAGCCAGAAATGTGTGCTTGCAGCCTGAAAAGCCAACCATATCCTGGGTTTCATCAAAAACAGCATGACCAGCAGGCCTCCCTCTCTATTCTGATCTGGTGAGAACCCATGTGGAGTACTGCATCTGGCTGTGGGGTCCCCAACATGAGAAAGACATCAAGTTATTAGAATGAGTTCAGAGGTGGGCAGCAAAGATAATCTGAGATCTGGAGCACCTTTCCTATAAAGACGGGCTTAGAAAGTTGAGCTTATTCAACCTGGTGAAAAGAGAAGGCTCCAGGGAAAACTTAGTGCAGCCTTCAAGTACCTAAAGGGGCTACAGGAAACACGGAGAGGGACTGTTTACAAGGCTGTGTAGTAACAGAACAAAGGGTAATGGGTTTTAACTAAAAGGAGAACAGATTTAGATTGGATGTAGGGAATAAATTCTTCTCTGTGAGGGTGGTGAGGCCCTGGCACAGGCTGCCCAGAGAAGCTGTGGCTGCCCCCTCCCTGGCAGTGTTCAACGCCAGGTTGGATGGGGCTTGGGGGCAACCTGGGCTAATGGAGGGTTTCCCTGCCCATGGCAGAGGGTTTGGACCTAGGAGTTCCTTGAGGACCCTTCTAACCCAAACCAGTCTGTGATTATATGATCTTTGCAGGAAAATTCTTGAAAAAGACATTTTCAGCTTGTGTATAAAGTTCTCTTACTAAACAGCCCCTCAAACTCTTTAACCTTTGCCTTTTGGGACTGTAAGAAGGAGTCTGTGCGATGCACCCCATGGTATTATCAGCTTTCTGCCAACAGTCTCTGCTCTGCTCCTCCTCCTCCTGCCTGGGTACAGCATGCAGGGCATGCTGTACCCAGGCAGGAGGAGGAGGAGCAGAACCCAGTACCCAGTCACTAGGCAGCAAAACTGCCTCGGGATTTCCCATGAGGCAGGAGACTCTCTGCTTTGTTACAACCTTCTGAATACCTCCTCTAGTGGTCTGACCAAGAACAAAAGGATCTGAAAGTCTTTTTGACTAATATCTCAATATGTCTTTTGATTTCTCCTGCTGTCTCTTTCACCTTGTTTCTGTCACTGATAACTTGCTTTTAAATGTAATGGATAGGCTTCTGAACCATCCATCTCCTCCTTTAACCACAACCTCTTTAGTGCACCAATGACTGAAAACTCATAATTTAATATGAATTTGTGAAGAAACCTTCGGATAATAGGCAGCTCTAATATTCTGACATAGCTGAATCTATTAGTAGTATAAATAAAAGTACAGTTCTGCTGCTGCCTGCAGAAAATGGGGAGAAGGACAGGGCAGAAGCCCCAATACTGTGGTACTACACAACGGCAATTGCCATAAGCTGTAAAGGGCATAAAGATGGTTGATAAAGTGGTTTTTTTGAAGCTGAGTAATGGCAGGAAGCAGGGGTAGGGTTGGAGTGTGGGGGGGAACTGTTGAAGCTGAAGACATGTGAATTTCCTTCATCTTGTACTGCGGTCTTTATTTTTTTTTATTTTTTATTGTCTGACCTTTTTATACTGCACAGGACAGGAAACATTAGAATAAATCAAAGACATTATGTGTAGAAAATGCAGTTATTATTTTGATCTGAATAAAGTTGAGTCCACTGACACTGGCGGTGGAATGTGGTCCTTAAAGCTATTTTCTTCCAAGAATGTATGCAATTATGCTTATCCAGTATCCCTAAGTGATGCTTGGTCACAAGTATGAGTCTGTGTATCTGAATCCTTCCTCATAAGGGGTCTATGCTACAAAGCTGTGGAGAGGAAGTAGTGTTGAGGAGAAAAAGTCACAAATGAGTTTTGAAATAACTATTGAAACAGGGAAGAAGAACCACAAGCATTTTGACTTGGCTGAGGGATGTTCTGCTTTGGAATTGTCCCTACTTCTTGTCTGAATGAAACTACTCATATCACAAATGGTTTTTCTCTTCCTGAAGCAAGAACTTTGTTCTCTTGTCTGATCTCCACCCACTTAGTCTTAAGGTAGATAACTTGCATGCACTCTCCTGGCTTTGACAGAAGCCCCTCGAAGAACTTTTTTAAGTTTCTTAACCATTCTCAGGCTTGCCTTTCAGAAGGCAATAACACTCACACAGAGGGTTTCTGGAACTTGATTGACAGCTAGAAGTGCAAATATTCCTTTGCTGTCCAAACCAACCTGCACAGCACAGAGCCACAAAGCAGTGATTCCAGCTTTCCCTCTCTGCTGTGCTTCTGCTCTCTGCAATGAAGGGTAGGCAAAAAGGGCATGCTTTATATTACCTTTATATTACAACTCCAATACAACATCTATGACTTTAATGCTTTGCATGCTGATCCAATGGGTTTTTTTATGTGACTGATATTCAAGTACTTTGTGATTATGTACATCACTCTCATTATGCAGGTATATAAGGTATCTACCTTTACAGTGCAGATAATGCTGTACAGCTGACAAGGCTCCAGAACCATTAGTAACTTGACCTTCCTGTCTGATTCGTACTTATGAATCTAATAATAAATAATCACATGTGGAAGAGTCAATAGAGAAATAATGTAGCACACTTCTTTTAGTACCCTAATTCAGCAGAATAAACCATGAGAAGCATTTCAGTAATTTACTATAGTGAGAGCTCTCAGCAGCTTCTGTATTTCAGCTGTTTGGTGCTCCAGCATGAAGATAATTATCTTGGTAATTAGTTATATTGTTATTTAATAGTCCCCAGACAATATTCTATTTTTTGAAGGAACAGGCCTCTCCTTCTATATCTTTCCCCCATTACAAAAAGTGTTTATCTATGAATCTTTCCCCTTGCCAAATATCTTTTATTTTTTTCTGTTTACTACTTTCTCCAGAAAGATCCCACTTATTGAAAGACAGCTTCTGCCTAGCAGCTGCATTGATGGAGACTACTCCTTGTATTTCTCTGAGAAAACCACGGGAACCACTCCTGAACAAGCAGAGCTGTCAAGGATGTGCAGAGCAGCCATCAGACTGAGACCATAGAACCTGGGTTTCTCTTGGCTTCTAGGGAACTAGTTAGACTGAAAAGGTTGATGAAATGGACTGGTATTGAGGAGAATAGTGAGTCTCAGTCTCTAAAGCTTCTTGACAATTATATTTGTTACAGTTGTATAACTTTAGGCAGGGAGTTTTCAACTTTTCCTGGAGCAATGTTGGTGAAAAACAACTCTGTGAGCATAGAAACCAGGATGAGAAAGGATGAACTACTTCCTGAGAGGACTCAAGCTTTGGTAGCTTAAATACACAATTTATTTCCCAAAAGTTGATGGAGTGAGAAGTGTCCAAGGTCTTCAGAATGTCAGATCAAGTCACCACCTGAGGTGAAGTTGTTGATGGAGCATGAGGAGAATCCCAACAGAAGGTGAAGGGGTGGTAAACATCTGAGGAAAAGACATAAGGCTATGGACAGGCGGGGAAAAAGGCTGGAGACTTTTGAGTTTGAGTGTAGGTGGTTATGACCTCAATAAAAAGACAGTTCCCCCAGTGTCACCCTCACTCTCAAACTGTTTGTTATTCCTCCTGTTTGAGAGGAACAGACTGTCATATTTTTTTTTTATTTTTTTTTTTCCTCCTGTCTCTCATCACGCCCTCTGTGGTACTATTTCTTACAGCCTTAGCAGGAAACAACTTGTTTGCATGTACCTCTTCTTATAATAAACAACATAGCTTCTAGCTTATTTAGTGCCTCCAGATTTTGTGCTTTCTGGGTACTGGCCTTGTTGCATTTGTCCTTTCAAATTGCTCCACTTCTAAGAAGCAAAACTTTTCTTGAACTTTTGACTGTATGGAAGATAGTCTTTCTCTTTTTAATTTTTTTTTAATTTTTTTATTCACTTAGTGACTCAAACTCCACAAAGTACCATTCCTATTTCTCACCAGCTGGTGGTCCATATGCCACTGCATCTCTACTCTTGTAAATACATGTCTGAAGTCATGCTCACAGATCAGACTTTTGGTAGTTAATATGGCAATACGTTAAAATGTTAAATGATGCAAAATGAGTGAGTTGGTGTAGGTGCTGAGGAAAGTGGTATTCTGCACACTTACAAAACTTTCCTTCCAAGGGGGTCCCAGTGGTTTGCAGACATCAGATTTATGCCAGTCTGACAGGGTCAGCACAGGGCTGGGATTTGGGATCCACAGCATCTTGAGAGAAGCATCTGTGAGAGGCAGCGGCTCCCAGCTTCTCAATGTTGTCTACCAACATGTTTAAGCTCTAAATTAGGAACAAAAAATATAGTCTGGCACATTGCCCATGAAAGATTGCCAGCTTCTAGCTGAAACTCTTCATTACTCTAGAAAGGGTGGTAAGTGTTCCCTCGAGGAGATGGAAGTTTCTAATTTACACAGTGATTCAAAAAAAAAAAAAAAAGGGGGGGTGGGGGACAAGAGAAAAAGAAAAGAAAATCCTTTGAACTTTGACAGTGCCCTGTAACCAGTGTCTATAGAGTAAAACTATCATATCCTTCAAAGCTTTAGACCTCAGTCCATATTTTCAACTCAGTAATGGCAGCATCTTTACCACCCGCATTTTGAGCAGGTGAAGAATCTCTGGCCTATTATACTTCTTCTAATTCTTTTCCAGTAAAGGGTAACAGTTTTTGTTGACTTTACTGATTCTGCTGTTAATAAGAATGCCTCTGCCATTGTGAAAGTTGTAGTTAACAAGCCTTTGGTTCAGCAGCTCATAGCAAAGGTGTAAGGAAACAAGTTCTAAGTGGATTTGGAAAAGCTTAGATATCTTTGTGTCATGAATCCATAGTGCAGGTGTACACCAGCTTTAGTGTAGCTAGTTCCAATTAATAAAGACTTGTAGCAGGCAATGCTCTGGTGCAAGTGATAGGAGTATCATGTGCGTGCTTTGTTCTTCACACGAATGTAAAAAATATAAATAACATTGCTGTTTAGATAAAAGAATAGGTTGTTTTCTCAAGTCTCTGATTCTATTAATCTCTCAGCAAAACCGTAGTTAACCATTTTCAGCTTCTGTGTGGTCTGTGCAAACCAATACATAATGTAACTAATCTATGCATAATGAGGTAGATAACACTCAAAAAGGAGTTGTAGTTCTGGGAAAAATTGGATTCCTCCAACGATGCAGTAATGGATTCACTCAGTTACTTAGAATTCAGCACGCAACCATATCTCTGCCTATTTATATCTTTCGATGCTTTCCCGATGTTGTGTATATGGAGATAATGAACAAAGAGATGGGATGGTCTTCAAATCCAGGCTGGCAATTTAATCAGTTTAATTTTATCACACTGCACTGCATGCCACAATAATTAGTAGTTCAGTGCTATAGGAACCTTAGGATGAAAATCCCGGTAAACTTTGTTTTCACTGTTCCACAGGATTTGGAGAGCTCTTCAGTAGATGGAGATGAGAATGTAAAGCAACTGCACAGCCACAGTAGACAAGCCCAGTCCCATTACGTTACTGGCAAAGCATTCATTAGAGTTTTACTATCAGAACTGTAACCAAAACCTTCCATATTCCTTGAATCCAAGTGACATGTAGCTGTTGTCACTTATTTGCTACCCCTTCCCAGGTTACAGTAAAGGTTGTTTTCTACAGTAGACCATGGGAGAGTTATCACTGCCTTAAAAAAAAAAAAACAGAAAAAGCATGCTTATAGTTGAGAAGAAATGTTCTTCTAAGCAAAGTATATTAAGCAAACCTGCCTAGATTAGCACTGTTTCTCTTAAAAGGCTCCAAGTGCACTGTGTGCTGGAATTAATGGGATATATCTTGGAGGATTTTTCTTTTATGTTCAAATGATATTCGGTCCTGGTTTGTAAAGAAAACCATCTAGAAGCAAACAGCACGTGAAACCCGTCAGTTCTAGTACTGAAGCTGCTGAGGCTTTGTGAAATTAGAAAGCATAACCCAGTTAAAGGAAAGCAAGTTGAAGTCTACCGTTACCATAAAAATTTGCATCAGCAGCTTTGCTAAGGTGGAGAAAGAAAAACATTCCTGTTGTCAGAAGTTACCTGTTATCCAGAATATTTACACTGTATACAGTAGATAAGACAGCTTTACTCCTTTAAACTGACATTTGCTAGCAGAATACCTGTTCAGTGCTAGAATTTAATGTAATTTTAATCTATCAGGAAAAAAAAATTGTGACTGTTGGGTTGTGATTTCTCTTGTAGATTGAGCAGTGTGGGGGGAGGAAGTTACATTGTTACCAAACAGTACAGGTCAGCTAAATTTGGCCCAAAGAAACCCAAGTCAGCCTTCTCTATCTATGACTCATTTCTTCCCTCTCCTGCCCATATGTTCTGTTGCCAGAGCTACTTCTTGAGTTATACGAAGGGCTAATCAACCTTCCCCATGGAAAAGCCAAATCTCTTGAATTTGTCCAATTCTTCACATAGGACTATGAGCCTTTCTGCTCTTGTTCCTCCAGTAGTGAAAGAGCTAGTAAGGAATATTTGACATAGAGACAAGAATCAAATTGGCAGAATCTCATGAAGAAATAGGACCAAAGAACCATGAAAACATGCTTCAGGAGACTCCATAACTGGGAATGTCATTTTAGCAAGTGCCCTTAGTACTTGGTGCCATTGGTATAGCAAGGACTGGGATAAACCAGGAAGTTTTTCCACTTCCTAAAAAGCTTGTGAGAGGTCAGAAATGAGGTGGAGCTGTTGAGGCATTTGTCAGAGTAATGCTGCTTATGATGATTGAGGAACGAGGCACTTTGCTGCATGGGTCTGTCTACCACTCTGTTGGCAAGGCTGCAAGAAGTTTGCAGAGTGGGGGTACTAGAGGCAGCTTAGGACAAAAATTAAGATTTTGGACAAAAATAGACTAGGCCAGTAATGCAGTCATTTTAGCAAGAGCTGGTGTATGAGTTCAGCACTGGAAAATCCTGGACTGAAGGCTCATCTGGACTTGTGTAAAACCAGTTCTGTTTTTTTTTTTTTTTTTTTTTTTGTCTAGACAATTGAATTTTCCTGTGTTTTGAGCTATTCTATTGCTTTCCAAGTAATTTACTTAAATATCATTTCTGCTCTGTATTTCACTGCTCTGCTTCTATTGCTTTGGGCTTGTTTGCAGTGTTTCTCACTTTTATAAAGCCTTCAGAGTATTTGACTCATTTGATCTTTCACTCTTTAATTGTTGGTCTCTCATCAGTCTAAATCAGAATAAATACAAATAAAAACATCGTTGCTATTCAGAAGCTGAGAGTCAAAACTAAGCATACAATTTATTCAGAATTCAAACAGATCTTTTCCAGTGCTACAGATTGTTTGTATGCAGTCTAAAAAGCTTTATTTCCCCATAGAAAACAGCACTTACCCATCATGATGGATGTGGCTCTGTCCATGAATGTATTCTGTTACTAGTTCCCTGTTGAGTTATTAAGGGTATTGGGTAGAGCTTCAATATATTTATTTTTCAGGCACTCATGGATCAGGATTAAGTCTTGGAATATATTTGTACATGTTGGTCTGTACTCTTTCTGATTAACTCCCTGGAAATACTACTTCCTTGTTACAAGATAGAGATAGGATTCCAAGAGGAAATAATAGTTCAAAGACCAAGTGACCCAGCAGTTACAAACTTAAAGATATGTATGTAAAGTCATTTGTCATGCATTTAGCCCTACTTAAATGTAATTTCAAGCACCTACATCTGCAGGACTTCATGGCAGTAAGACCAATTATAGAGATATATAGACAATTTATTTTTCTATCTGTAAGCTACTTTGTACAGGCAAAGCACTGAAAACGTTAATTTGTGCAGTGCCTTGGTTAAGTCAGCATCCCTGAGTTAAATGGCAGCAGAAAGATTGAACACTTTTTAAACAGAAACACACAGAAAAGAGGAGTTCTCATTGCTTATATCTTTAAACATCCCCCCAAGAAAGAACTCTTGGGGGACAGCAGGGGAAAAGATAAAGTTGCCATTCATTTCTGGGAATTCTAGTATAGCTCTTGGAAGACCTTAAAAATAGAACTAATCCTTGAACTTATCCACTTATCTTAGTTGCCAGTAACACTGTCAGAAACATAAAATTAGCGCATTTGTTTCTTCTAATTTGTTGAAGAACTTCAAAGTTAAGGCCCTTTGCTCTGACATGGGTATGAAACTTGGTCTTGCTGGACAGAGGGTAGCAGTTCAGAGCTGTTGAGTCATGAGAGCTTCTTGTGAACATTATGGTCTTTATAGCGCAGCAGGGACTCCCTAAAGAGTTTTGTGGCTTCCAGAAAAAGATTAGATTCTGTCACTGAAGCTCCTCTTTTCTTTTAGGTAGGACACCTTCCTCCTCTTCCTCCTCCTTCTTTTACAGATGGGCAAAATCAAGATGAGGTGGCAAAAATTTGCATTTTGCTTTGAGTAGCTGAAATGGTGTTTATTTGGTCGTGATGTCCTAGTATCTCACGTAAGTCTGTCAACTACTGTTTTGCTGCCTCTGTACCATGATATTCCTCTCAAATACCATTTGTTCTTGTAAGTACAGGTCAGCTGTATGAGCTGTGCCTGTGTTCTCTTGAACACAGCTTCAGTTATGGTTTGGCTAACATGGTCTCAGTTGGTAAGTTCAGGATGAAAGCTAGATTTCTCAGAGCTTTGCAAATGCTCACGTGAAGAAAGCTATGAGAGGTATAAGAGGGAGTATAACTGCATGTTACATGGAAGCCCTTTTCATCCCAGTTTAAACATTACTGGAAACCAAGCAATGAGCAGTGAGTCTGTGCACTGTTCAGTGAGGTGAATCTTGTTATTCCTGGAAGAGTTGAGTAACAAGAGTTGTGCAGTTCACATGAGCAGTAAGCACACAGGAGAGAAATTCAGCAAGTAGCTACAGGCACTTACAATCCTGCTACCCTGTTCAAGGGTTCTGTATATTATACAACCCTCATACTCATGAATTCCAAAAAGTATGTTTATTGCTCACCATTGCCTGTTTTTCAGAACATTGTACTGTATGTTAAGCTGGCTCTAGGTCATCACTAAAACATTCAGCCCCTTCAATTTTTTTTTAAATGTCAAAAGCTCAGTAGTTTTATTTCAGATGCTTTTGATTTTTACAGAACATTGAATCAAATGTGGTGATACAGAGTTTTTATCTGAATGCATTCTGAAGTCACTTGTGTGTAAATCAAGAATTGATTGGTAAATTAAATTGCCTAAGCCATGCCAGCAGCCGTGGAACTGTCAATTGCAGAATCCTGTAATAAAGTGTTGCAGACAAGTTATCTCCTTCTTTTCATCAGTCTGTTCTACAGCAGCAGCAAGAATTCAAACTCTACTTGATTTCACCACAGAGTACACTCAAGTGTGGTTCACAAACTATACTGTCCTTGAACCATCTGATATTTGAAGCTTGGAACCTCTTATACTCTTCAGCTTATGAGGCTGTTTTGTTACAGCTGCAGCCACTGCCACTGTTTGTTTTGTAAGTCACTGCTTTTGCCGTTTAGCACACATTCCCTGACAGGTTTGGTCAGAGCACTTACATAAACTGAAGTCTGGTTGCTGTCAGCAATATGGGGGATGCAGAGAGTGCTCAGTTTTCCCACCTTTTAATTCTATGACCATCAAGCATCATTGCATGTTTGGGAGAAATTAAACCCAAGAAAAACCCAACAAAAAAAAACCCAAAACAACCCCCCACCCCCTTCAAAAAAGCAAAAAGGGAGTTCTACTCACTGTGCTACAAAGTTCTTTAACTAATCACAAACACTATAAGAAATGGACCCTTTTATTTTTCACTCCTTAAAACTTTGTCCAAGAGTCCCCCCCCCCCTTTTTTTTTTTTCAATTTCTGTATAGTATTCCTCAGTGATGCATTTGCAAGAAAGGGGTAGGCAAAACATCATTTCTAAGCTCGGTATCACCTAGGTCCAGCCTCCTCCCCATGACTCACTGCAGCTCCTGGTTAATGGCATGGCTCATCTCCTCCTACCTACTCCCCTGGTCTCTTCAGATGTTTGCTCGGCTCCCACCTGTCCCTGAAGGCCACTTTACACAGCTATACCTGGTTTCATTCAACTCTAATCTATTCTGCCCTCTGTTCCTGTTGAGGTTCTTGTGTGCTGGACACCTTTACTCCACTCAGTATTTACCTAGAACTAAAAGGTATTGTAACCCAATGCTTGTTATACCAGGTGACTGGACATGATTCCTTTCATATCAACATTGCTGCCTTTTAGATCATACTTGCAAGCAGCAGACAGCAATTCAGGGCAGAGGGTTGTGGAGCAACAAAACAGAACCTCCCTGCCCCAGCTGAAGTTGTGCTGATTGGACTGACTGGCTCAGGTAGCAGTAATAGTGGATGGACATTGTGAACTTAAGTACAAACTACGCAAGCGCACTGTGCCCCTGGAAGCATTAATAAAATTCTTGGAGGTGTTAGTAATGTTAAATCAGCATGGCTCTGTGCCCCAACCCATCCCAGCTCCACAGCTATAGTTCCACTGGTTGCTGTGAATATATCCACATGTGTCCCTTGCTCCCACTACTATGGTTAACAATAACCAAACTTAAAGCTGAGTGTAATCTTTTGGGGGGAGTGGAGGGAGACAGACAAGTGGTTTAGCTGTGCTGCTGTACCACCTTGGATGGCAGCATGAACAAGCCATATCTACTGGCAAGGACCAGGAGAGGCAAGAGAGGTGGGGCCCTGTGAACTGCGTGAAGTTCAACACGGCCAAGGTCCTGCACATGGGTTGGTGCAATCCCAAGTACAACTACAGCCTGGGAGAATGGATTGAGACCACCCCTGAAGAAAAGGACTTGGGAGGTGTAAAGCTCAGCGTGAGCCAGCAATGTGTTCTTGCAGCCTGAAAAGCCAACCATACCCTGGGCTTCATCAAAAACAGTGTGACCAGCAGGTCATGGGAAGTGTTTCTCCCCCGCCTACATTGCTCTGGCGAAACTCTACCTGGAGTACTGCATCCAGCTGTAGAGTCTCCAGCACAAGACATGGAGTTGTTGGAATGAGTCCAGTGGAGGATCACAAGGATGATCTGAGGTCTGGAGCACTGCTTTTATGAAGACAGGCAGGCTGAGAGACTTCTGCTTGTTCAGCTTGGAGAAGGCTCCAGGGAGACCTTATAGGTGTGGAACTAGAGGATTTCTGAGGTCCCTTCCAATCCAAACTGTTCTGTGATTCTATGAAAACAGCACTGTGGGGCTATCACTGCTGCTATGACTGCCTGGGAGATGAAAACACCTTGCAAAGTAGAGAAAAATTAAAATCTGCTTTATTTGTTTGAATATAAGTAGGCAGCTCTCTTTTTTTTTTTATTCTTCTTTTCTTTCCTTCTTTCTTTCAAAACAGACCTTACATTCAGCCAGATACGTGACTTTTCTAGCATAACCTCTAATGACCCAAAACTCCCGTCTCTCTGAGCTTGTCCTGTGCTATCTCTTTGCTTGTGTTTTCAGCTGGGGTTTCAAGCCCCAGCATCAGCTAGAACCTGCAGACACTGCTGAGCAGATGCTGGAGCTGCTGCCTCCACAGCTCTACTGCTGTCCTGTGCCATTGTGCCTGTGTACAAGTTGGTGGCTCCCAGCTTATCAGCTGTTGATGTGAAGACAAGACCTATGGTAAAGTGAACTTGGTGAACTTTCTGGAAAAAAACCTTCCTCTCCTTGTGTTCAAGTAACTATGGTAAAATTAATGTAGATACAGGCTGAGAGAAGGAACAAGGACAAGGTGGGGTTGGCAGGAAATTGCAGTGTGTTCATTAGCATATGAAGAGGACTGTATTTATAGTAAGTGCAAGGCAGGCAGCAGGATCTAGTGGGCATTTAGGAAAGTATTCACATTTTCACTAAACTACTGCAGAAGCTTTTCTCTAGGACTGCACGTGCCTCTGATGTTCCTCTTGAAGAGACTGATATTCCTTACCACAGATGAACTCAAACATTCTTGAGAAAGTCTGAAAATTCAAGTGACTTGGGCCAAGCTGCTGACTTACCACCAGCTGTATGTGCAAAACAAATCACTTTGCTCTCATATGTTCTGAAATAAGGACCACAGTGACATGAAGATGTTCCCTCACAGGTTCTTTGAGACGTGGATCATGTTTATCCAAGATCCTTGCATCATTAGTAAAGTGACACTAATATAGCAGTCTGGAAAGCAGAAAGTTAGCCTCCTTACGTCCGCTAATTATGTGAGCCTGGCAGTTGACAGCGGCAATGATGAATCCTATTTTATGTACTTTTTGATACACAGTTCAGCCTGTTGTGGATCTTGAAAGCTTAGAACTAAGAATATTGATTTACAGAGCTCCTGAATTGTCAATGAAATTTTAAGAGTGTATTTAGAAAAGGAAAAAGCTCTTCTTGAACAATATTTGTCCCCTCAACTGGTATTTCCTGTGAAGTAAGATGCTCTTCAGTTAAGAAACACTGAGAATCTGGTCAATATTTGTGTATAAAAATATATCTAGAGGTCTCTTATGCCAAACCTTACAACATTTTCACTTAAAAGGTTGAATGTTTTAACTTGTTATTCAAGCAAGATTAAATAGAAGCAAAGAAAAAGCTACCAGGACTTTGTAAAGGAGTTGTGGTGGATTGGTCTGTTGTTTGCACATCCAGCCATGCTATGGATTCAATCTGACTTAAAGGAGCAGTTTTCAGAGTACTCACAATTTTGTGTGCCAGCCACAACAAATCTGCACAACCTTGGATGTGGAAACCTGCTTCTTTTGAATATAGGCATTGAAGATAGCACAATGCTAAGAGTGAAAATAAGATAGTATAGGTATGCTTAAAATTTACTGAACTAAATTTTTCAGTCCTTGTTTATAGATGTGAAAAAGAACCAGATCCAAAAAATGTATTTAAAAGGTTGTAGTCAGAAGTAATTAATGTTTAAAGTGACTGTATAACCATACACAGCCAACCTACATAAGTGCAGATCCTCAAGAGGTTTGTGATTAGTAGTTAGCCTTACTTCCTGCCTAATATATTGGTACCTGGAGATGTTATAAACACTATGTACTGCTAAGAATTGTTCACAGTGTGAGGAACTCATTGCAGTAACTGATTCTTCTAGCCCAAGTTTCAGCACAAAATAGCATGTTTCCACTTCTAGAGGAAGTCGTCTCTGTGTCAGGCTAAACACTAATAACCTCCCACCTCTACTTCCTACGGCTCCTTCCACCTGTAATGCTGTCATGGCAAGCCCCTGCTGAAAAGGACGGGATGTGACATTGCAGGTCACAGCAGCCCCTTGGTCTGCAAGTGGAATTATTACTGCATTACGTGACATGAATTCAATCATCCTAGCCACATTCTATGTGAAGGAATTTAACACCTAGAGGTGTATTAGTTTACTGCACCACTGGATCAGTGAATTCAGGTCTGAATAAAGCCTGGGTCACCGGTGGATTGATTTTGCCGGCTCCTACATTTGCCCCTCTGTCTGAATGGGCCTTGCCACCCCAGTCCTTGGGGGTGTCCCAGATGCACTGGGCTGGAGAACGTACAAAGCTCATTTAAAGACTCCCAAAGCCCAGAGGGCTCCCAAGGACTGTCAGTGTGGAGAAGTTCCTTTGAAAAGTGTGATGTTCTGCACCTGTTCTTTGTATATAGACTTTCTTTTCTTGAAGAGCACTGTGGAGCGGAAACCTGGATTTCTCTGAAAAAACCCTGAGGGTTTTCAGCCTGGCTGTGTAGGTTGTCGTATGGGTATCCACTTTGCTCATCTCCTGTTTCTCCAACAAGGCTTTGGTTTGTTTCCTTTCTGTTAATTCCAGACCTCCTTCTCCTCCCTCTTTTGCAGGATCCTCACATTCTCCAAGCAGCCCAGCTCTACAGTCAGCATAAGCTCTCCCTGTAGTTCTCTAACCAGCATCATCCCAGCTGAAGTGGGATGGTACAGCCTCAGCTCATTGCAAACGGAGAGTAGAGAAGGAACTGGACTTAAGGGATGGGACAGAACAAATTCAAGTAACATGTGGCAATGGTTTTTCCTGTGATGCACATCGGTTTACATATAATAGAAAATCCCTCTTTTCTCCTGACCTGCCCTTTTCCCTATTGTTTGTTTCTTTCTTCTTTCACCTGGCTTCAGGCTACCTATCTTCATGGTGTCTCTGAAGCCACTGTGCTTAAATGACATGGTAATTTGTTTTATACCTGGCTGCCAGGCTTGGGAAAAATCTAATTCTCTTAGGTCTGTGAGTTCATGGAGTATCTAAAATCATGAGTCCAGATTTGATTACTTCTTCCTTAAACTGTTAAGGGTTCAGTCTTTTTGCACCAAAGGTGACAGGAAGCCTGGAAAAGTTCAGGATGGAGCAGCGCAGCTCCTTCGCTGGGTCCTGCAGGAGCTCCCACAGCCTGGCTTGCTGATCCACTCAGAAGCATAGTGAGAACTTGTACTGGCCTTGCACCAGATGTGGTGATGGGTACAAACATCCCCCAGCAGCAACTTTTACACACAAGAACTGTAAACAGAAAACTTCACTAACAAACCCCTGACACAGCCTGACTCTTCTCTTGTCGGAGATAATAACTGAACTCCCACATCCATCAGAAGGGCAGGATGGGCTTTTCCATCTATATAGTGCTCAAGAAGTACTGAGGTACGGACTGCTGCATGCCTGACAGCTGCAAATCTAGGGTGCTAGGAAAATGGATCTTTATGGTTATTTACTCCTGTCATAGCGAATTCATTTGCAATACATTCCTGAGCTCATTCTCCTGGGCTCTGCAGTCCGTTATTGAAAACTGTGGCAAGAGCCTGTCTACTGAAAGCAGAGGCCAAGGCACACTCAGGAAAGTATTACAAGTATTGTATTGTGTTTGTGCACACATGCTTATCAAGCAAACATGTGAATATATATTTGCTTGCATCTTCTAACAGAGTTAGTCATGATACAAGTGTGCATATACCCTAGGTGATTTTGTTTGGATCTTGTAGAGAAGGCAGAACCGTATACTGAGGTGCTTTCTCAGTCATTACTCAGGAAAAACTCACTCACAGCTTTAACATTACAGTGCTTATATATGTGCAAAACTGTAACACCTTGCACAGAGTTTTTCTTTCAGCTCAAAAGTTACTTTCACCATCATGAGACAGTACAAAAAATGCACAACTGAAGCTTTTTATAAATAAATTATATTAGAAACTTTTGGACATGCATTAAGTCCACTATGAGACACTTAGCCTCCTCCTACTTCTCAAATGAAAACAAGGATTTTGTTTCCAGCCCAGAATTCATTAAACACTAGGTCAAATGACTGTTTTTTTCACATTTGTCACCTCTTCCACAGTTATTTTCAGAATTTTAGAACTTTTCTGCATTTCTAATAACTCAGAATAACCATTCTAAACTCGAGGAATCTACCAAGTTGTGCTCGGACAATAGTTTTCACTAATTGAGTCACCAGGTTCGGAGAAGGAATTTGGGCTTGTCCAATGAAACCAAGTAAGAGCATAGCCAGAGTGCTAAGTTTTTAAACAAGCTCCTTAAAATATTTCAAAAGTAGTAAAAAGTTCAGCATTTGCCTATCACTTTGATAAGACCTGGAGATTTCATTAATAGACAGGATTTGTGGTTTTTTTACAAGAGCTAGAATGCTTTCTTCTTTCTTTTCCTTTCTTAACAACATACACAGAAGCAATATCCCCCAAAGCAGACTTGCACTCGGACATGAGATGGAAAACTTATGTTTAAAAAAGCCCTCTCCTTTTGCTTAAAGCTGAGAGATGTGCTGAGAAACTGGTACAGTATGACAACATTTTAAACACAGAGGAGACAAGATTTATCTGTCTGGTGTACAATATAAAACAGAAATCGAACACCAATGTTACAGTATTATATTGAAACAAACCACAGTAATTAGATGCTTTGAAGTCAAGCCTATATTTTCTTCAGCTTTTTCATGAATTATTGATCCACTTTCCTCATTAAATGGAACGGCAGGCTCTTGCAGTAAATGGATAAGTAACTACAACATTTATATAATCAAATATCCTCTGCATCTGGTAATAAAACATGTTTGTGTGTAGAACATCCTTTCTCATTTGACACCCCTGCAAAACAAATTTACTAAAACAACCACATTCATTTTCTTTTGTCTCTAAAAACACAGCTTCCCTTGCATCATCATGCAATCCAGTATTTTACACTGATCGTATCAAGCAAAATATTTTCCAAGAGCC
Source organism: Heliornis fulica (assembly GCA_013399135.1). Lineage (NCBI taxonomy): Eukaryota > Metazoa > Chordata > Aves > Gruiformes > Heliornithidae > Heliornis > Heliornis fulica. The sequence goes on along the minus strand of VXBZ01005657.1, from coordinate 402,651 downwards.
TGTATCGTCCATTGTGCAACAGAACATTTCTTCTCTCTAATGAGATGTAAATAAACTGTCTCACTTACCTTATTTTCTCCATCTCTGCAGCAGAGGCCTACAAGAAATCAAATAATAGGAGCAAGTGAATGGAAGAAAACATTCACTCTGTAGATTTATGCATAGTTAAGGCTTTCCGAATGGTTTTCGACAAGTGTCTACACAGCGGCGGTAAGCGAGCCCCACATCTGCATCAGCTGAAAATAACACTGACAGATGAACTGGGGAATAATGCAGCACGCTGCAGGAGCACTGTATACCCACGAGCCATGGGCAACAGAATGACTCAGTTGTAGCGCTGAGGCAGAAAATGGGGAGGGAAAAAAAGCGGAGAAAAAAAAAAAAAAAAGCAGGAGCCAGCAGCGGCAGCAAGTAACAGGTTAGTGTGCCTCCTGGGTTTCCGAGGAAAAGTTGAAATGCGGTGCTACCCTCTGCACGGCGGGCATGGCAGCAGTGCTCTGCCGGCTGGGCAGCGGCGGTGACTTCATCACACGTGAGTTTTGAGTTCAAGGCAGCATCTTTCACAGAGCCCGACAGATGGAAGGGACACAGGCTTCGCCTCCTTAGTGGGAGTTTCGAGTAATCAAATTACTTTCCTCAAGTAATTCGCTATCTTGACAATTAGCATCTCAAGACATGGAGGCTTTTCGTTAACCCTTTCTCTGCTACTTACCCGAATGTAGCTTACAAGTCCGAGGACTCCTCGGGTCCCTCTGCCTGTCGCTGCAGCCGGGCCCCCATTAACCCCTTGAGAGCCGCTCGGCACTCCTATAGCCCTGAATCTTTACATCCCGGCAGAGCCCCAGCTCGTCGTTTCGTTAATCTGCTGGTTTCTTTTTACCGTATAGAGCTGTAAACCCCTACTAATCTATAGCCTGGAGACTCATTAATCTCTCTGACGTTACTTGTATCAAAAGCATAGTCTCGTTAACCCTTTGGTTTCTGTGTCATCATTATCTCGTGCAAATCCTTAATAGGTGCTTCCATTTTATCACACCACTGGCACAGAGTATCATCAATCCTCCTGGTCCCGCTTTATTGTAACTAAGGAATGAGCACTCAGAGCCATCCAGCAATCTCTAGAGCCAGATAAATCCCAGCATCACAGAATCTCTTATTTATACTGAAGGCATTGTTCATTAATCACAAACACTTAAAACCGTATTGATTAATGGTCAACAATCACATTTGAGTATGAAATAAAGATTAAAAATAGGGAAATGTAAATTTAATCAGTTAACCCGCATGAAATTTATCAAACTGCTGAATATAATATCCCAAATGACAAATTGTTGGTTTTTCATTGGGTCACTCATTTTCCCTTCTTCTCATTTACTTTTGATTTGCCCATTAGATAAGTTGTCAGTCGGGCTCATGTTCACATGATAATTTCTGATGACATACATTAAGGATTTTAGCATTCACCATAACTTGGTGTGCAAGGAGCCAGCTGCAGGAAAAGCCCTCCTCAGCTTCCCAGTAACAGCTGGAATACTTGTTTACATGGTCCCTGCGTGTCTGTTGGAAACAGAGGACTGCCCATCATAAATCACAGATTTGAGATTGAAAATCCAACCTAGGGATCCATAATTGCTTTCTTTAATTTATACCTGTTTCATGCATATTCTGTGCAGGAAATAGTTTAAACAGTGCTCACCAAGGAACCACAGGGACTTTCTCCCTGGGCTTGGAAAGCTACTGGCAGCCCTGTGGCCTTGCCAGTTTAGTTTTCTGGAGATGAGCTCTCAAAAGTGCCCTAATTGTAGTGTTTCTGTCGTTCTGGGGAGACTGGACATAGTTATCTCCAAGGCTTTGCTTTGAACTGTGGGAGTTGCCCATGAAGACAGAGTATTTGCCATATCTGACTTCAGTCCTTTTGTTGCGGCAATATCTCCAGACACGAGGGGTAGCTGCCTGGCTTAGCTTTTGCCTAGTGCTGTGAATATTGCTGCACTCACGGGGTCAGGGTGGGGTTTGGTTTGTATGCTTAAAGCAGGATGGAGAAGAGGAGCTGTAGGCTGGTTTTCTAGCTACACTCATCTGTGAATGCAGGTGACTCATTGGCTGCCAAGCCTGACAGGAAATTAGTGGGGAAAAAAGCACAGCAAAGGCCTGACACCAAAACAAACCAGAAAACCAAACTAAGCTGCAATTAATTCCAGATGAACTCTTCATTTTCTCTCTCTCTTTTTTTTTTTCTTTTTTTTGTTTCCTTACAAAAGCTGATTGTTTTGTGTAACGTGGCATATTTTACTTTGGACCATTGGGGATGTTCTCCTCTGTCTTTCCCTGACAGCCAGTGTCATGAAGTGAAGGCCTATCTCTGATGTGGGAGCAATGGGTTCAGCTCAGTTCTCCTCAAGGAAGTTGCTCCGACACAGATCAGAGCCCTTTCTGGGCGGTGACACTGAAATGCTCCATTGCTTCTTTTGCTGGGGATCCACTTCTAGCAAATAATAGGAGCACATGAAAGGACTGCATCTTCTTCAGGGGAATGCCTTGGCTTTTGGGCTAAAGAGTCAAATGAACATGTAAGAACTGGAGATGGTGAAAACAAAGATAGGAGCATCTGTAGAAGAGCACCTTTCATCCTAAGCACTTTATTTTTCTTGGACAACTGTTTCCTTAGTAAAGTCCTTTCTTCATCCTTGTCCCTCTTTTCTTCTTCCTTTTAAAACTTTTTCTTCATTTCTTCCTCTCCTCCCAATAAAAAAAATACTTAGTAACTGAAATTATTTTTGAAGTCTGTAGTTTTCTGAAACAACTCTGTTTTCACAGGGTGACATTTTTATTAAGGCAAAATCACTGTTTCCTAGCCAGATCCCTGCCATTTGATATAGCCTGTGGAAGTTTAAATGTTACATCATCATCCCACTGCTGTCTGTGAAGGTTCTTATCTGAAATATCATACTGAATTGATTTAAAAATATATTCTAAACAGCTCTGAACTGGTCAGTTTTACAACCAGCCTTGTCCTGAAAATCTTGTGAGACCTAGTTCAAAAAGAAAGACTGAAGTAAATGTTGGTATAAGAATGTTCTTTAGTTTATGTCATTCATAAGTTGTTGCTTGGCAGCGGATTGATTAATTTCAAGTGCTTCTTGGTGTCTGAACTGAGCAGTGTGATTGAAGCTGTGGTTTGCGGTTGGTTTTTGTTGTTGTTGTTTTAATAAAATATTTTTAATTAAGACCTTTAATTACAGAATTATCAGATGTGATTTAAACACCTAGGGTTTGGGTTTTTTAAGCAATATCAATGGAGTGTTACTAAAGAATTTACTTAATCAGCCTAAAAATAACAATTTTGGCTTTTAACAAGAAGATTGTCCTCAGTAACTCAATACCCTACATTTCCACAGTCTCCTATGTAAAACACTGAGACTGGTTTGAAGATTTCCTTTTTAGGGAAACACTTGGTGCGACAACTTTGCCTGTGAGCACTTTCAGGCAATGCCTGAGAGTACTGGTAGAAACTTGACTTGTTTCCAAGTATCTGAAGAAAGTGAGTGTAAAGCACGAAGCAACTGTCAAGACTCCCTTTTTCTGGAATTGCTGAGCATTTAAAAGTCCGATTTGGATCAGGTGTTCAAAAGGCAAATCACTTGGTGCTTTTTTAAAAAATCATACCCCCACCCTTCTCCCCTACCCTCACTTATTCTAGATTGCAACTTTGATGTTCTCTTGAACAAAGTAATTCTCAGACTTGAATGAAAGCAGGGATGCTGATAATGGAAACCCGAGGAAATTTTACTGTGGCATTTTTTCCCTTTAGAATATAGTTACTGTGTTTCAGACAGCATGACAACCTCTGAGTTGTTTTCAAGTCAGCAGAGCAAATGAAAAATACTGTGATACCCTAATTTTTTATCTCCACATGTTTGATTAATGAGTCAAACAGCCTCAAGACAATGGCAGAACATTCTTAGTCATTGAAATACATAAAACTTAATATAGTGATACAGTTCTTTGAATTTTTGTTATATGAACAGTGTCTGTACTGTTGATTATTGAACCAAAACCTTTTTAAATAAAATAAAAAGTTATGCTGCTGGTCTGTCTATCATTCTATTCAATTCACATGATGACTGCATTTGTAAAATACTGTGTTTATATTTCCCTTATTGTGTTATCACTTTCTGAACAACAAGTAATTGTGAGATTTCAGATCTTGCAGAAGTCTAATAAAATTTCCTTCCCCTACAATCTTGAGGTCAGCTTTCATCCTTCTCCATTTTCACAATGATGTGTGAAAAAGAGAGGAATACCCTAGAGATGACATCTTTGCAACCCCCAGGCCCTGCCCATAATAATTTTTTGTTTACTTGGAAATAGAGGCTTAATTTTAGAGGGACACAGTGCCCATCTCAGTGCTCACCAGTCTTCCCACTGAGTTCAGTGGACTTTGGATTGGCAGGTTGGCTAGTTACAAAATACATGAGAAAAGGAGTAGTAGCAGGGAGTTACTGCTGCTCAATTCATCTGACTGTTATTACTCTAACTTGTTTAGTACTGTGGGAGTTGCTTTTATTTTTGTGGTGAAGAAAGCTGTAAATGAGAGTTCACTCACAACTAAAGTTGTCTAGAATTTTGGTATATTTGTAAACTGCTACATGTTTTCAATTGCATGTATTTCATTTCAACACTTCTTTTGCACTCACTGTTGTACTAAACTTTTATTGATAGGAACCACTGTGGCCATTTTCCTTCTTTTTTTCCTATAGGGTGCAAGAGTAAAAAAATGAGAATTAAAAAAATTTACAGACTATATAATTTGATAGGATCAATCTTAAATTATCTTAATCAACTTTTAGAAATTTTTTTGTATAGGCTTCAAAGTACCACTCAAGTGATGCCTGACGAAAGACTAAAATTTAATCTCTAGAATGATTGATAGAGCTGGAGGAAGTGTCTGGCTGCATTTAATTTGGCTTCATGTGTTGAATGTATCTAATACATGTTTATGAAAGAAGAAGGATCTGTCTGAAAACAAGACATGATTCTTTGACTGCTCTGAGAAGATTATACTTTTTCCTCGGTTATTTCAATATCCCTTCTCTGGATCTGTTCCAAATTAACTTAAATCTGATTTGAAAGTGTGTGGTCAGAGCTGTATATCATGTACAAAACACCTTGGCAGTACCTTGTGTAATATTATGAATGCTTCAGTGACTCTAAAGAAAATATATCTGCATCATCCTTGGCATTGTGGTCCTGTTGCATTGGAGGCTCATAGCTGCATTAGGGTCTAGATCTCCGTTTCTCTGCTGCCTCCAAATGACAAGCTTCACAACATAAAGTCTTTATGTGGATGGCTTTCTGTTAAATTTCACCTTGTGTCCACTATTCTGCTTATAAATAAAACAATTCTTATATGAGCTTCCTAATTGTTGTCAATACCTCCAAATGCCTTTATCATTTAGACAAACCTTTTTATTGACTCAAAGTCACTAACATGTATTTGTAACAAGATGTGTCCAAAATCTTATTCCAAAGTTCCGATAAACTCTTCCCAACCCAAAAGTCCTCCTTTTTAGCATGGTACTTTTTTAAAAAATACAATTTTCATTCATGTTAATCATCTTGAATTATTTTCTGTTACACCAGTTTTAGACAGTAATTTTTATCTGAGCACTTTATGAACTTCTTCATGCAAATCTAGACAGATCAGGACACATCCTTGAGTATGAAATTGGTTCTCTTAACAAAAAGGTACTCTCGCTAAAGCTTTTGTACTTTATGCCACTTCTCTGCACCCTTCATTGCTCAGCTTGCTTGACCACGAAGTCTTTTGTCCACTTAATGTTATATTTTCTCTTTACTATTTAGAATGTAACTTTTGAACCCATGTACACAATGAAAAGCTTTGCTTCCGAGCTTGCCACTTCACGTGTGTGTTGATCAGGACTGTGAGCTGAGGATTACCACAGGATTCCTGATATCACCAGGGTGAAGGCTCAGTTTGATTCTGCATTAATTCTGGTTGTTTCTGTTAAACTTTTCTCATTCTTAATCAGATATCCTATACAAGTATTCCTATGTTCACTATCATTCTTACTGAGATGGGGCAAAGTAGCTCTTTAATAACCAGACCACATCTAAGTTATCTTGAACTTCGGTCTGACCTTCAGCATACACTAGGTCTTCCTTCTTTTATTTTCTGCCTGTATGGTTGAAGACCTTTCCAGCAGTAGACTTTTAAAATGCTAAGCAAGTTCCAAACTTTCTGAAATTTTGACTGAAAAAGATTGAGGAATAACCACAACAGAAATAAGATAAAAGCAGATTTCTGTCATTTTTCTTACAACAGGCCTTTAATCCTCCATGGCACATACTGCATGCATGAACATGTATCAAATAACCACAAATTAAATTGAAACTATAACCTACAGGGTTCTCTTTCACATGCTTGGGAAAACATAGAGTTCTCAAGCTGTTATATTTCCCAATATTTTAGGATCTTTGTTTTGCTTCCTTAGTTTCATTTTCACTGTGTAAAATCTCAGAACCAGGTTCCCAACAGGGGTAAATTAGCAGAGCTCCAGTGAAGTCAAGCCTTGCTGATTTATACCACTGGAGAGTCTGCTCTTAAATGGCTGTTTCAGTGAGTCAAGCTGATTTCTGTCATGCCCAGTGCTCTCAAAAAAACATTCGCAAAAGAACCTGCACCTCTGCACTATGTCGCTGGGCAAACCATCCAGTGAAATCTGAACAGAGACTACTAAAAACAGGAGGCTTCCTGCCTCAAAATGTCAGTTCAGTCTCCACTTGATTTGTTCAGTACATTGTTTCTGAATCAGACAGTTGAACCTGTTCATGTAATTAGTGTGATTAAGCGCTTATTTGTATTAAAATAATTCTTGTAGCCATCAGATGAGATGAAGGTCTATGGTGCTGTAGAAACTTCTCATATGAAGAGGAAAACATTTTCGAGACAACACGACCAGCTAAAATAGAGATACATACAGTATTTTTACTTTCTTTATGATGCAGAGACACAGCAGCACTTTTGTCTTCTGAGGATGGATTGATGAACTGTGTTTTATTCAGTTGTTCAACGTTGTATAATGCCATAGGATTACAAAAGGTTAAAATAGTGAGGTGAAGCCATGTTGCTTGTCCAACTGACCCTCTGTACACTTCACTTTGAGCTAGCTTGACTCTGGTGTGACCCCACCAGCTACAGTACAACTGTAAAAATTGTAAGTGAGCAGAGACTGAGGAACCAGAGGAAAATGCAATCTAATTGATTAACTCAAGTCTGTGCCTCTTAAACTAATACATGGCACTACTGACTGCAAATTGCTGGTAACTTATGTAGGTGTCTATATTACCAACTTTGGTAACTGTAATTACAGACATTACATTAAAGTATTTAGCCACAACAATTGCCATTAAAAAAGCTCTTATTTGTCAATAGATAATATAAAGCGATATCTGAGACAGTCAGGAGTAACTACAAGATCCTGATGCACTGGCTCCTGATGTTTTAAGGATGGCTGTGTACTGAATGGGAACAAGACTTGGGTCATCATGACACAGGCTGGCATATAAATTCTAGCATAACTGATTATATACATTTCTATACAAATACAATATACATTACATCTTTATATCTCTACATATGTCTCTACATACTGGAGATATTTTGTTCATGAATGTTGGCAATGTGAAGTGGGAGAGATGAGAGGAGGAGCAGAACTGTGAAATTCCTACATCCCACATTTGTAGAACTGTGTTACAAAACATGCATTTTCTTTTCTATCTACATCTATGTAGGTGATAGGAATAATCACCTGTGATCATGCTAACTAAGGCAGCACCTTTTATTTTTCTTATTGTGGTCACTAGCTTTGTATCCTGTTTTCTTCCTAAAGGAAGAGTTCAGAGGAAGGGAACGAGAATGCTAAGGCAACTAGAAAACTCTTCCTAGAAAAACCAAGAATGAAATAAAATAATTGTTTGCAGGAAGGGAAAAGATGGCTGTAAAGAGAAAGGGAATCAACCATTTTCCAAGTTCAGTGTGGACTGAATAGAAAATAATGGGTTCAAAGTGAAGACAAATGTCTTAGAGAAAATGTTATGGGAACTATTTTAATCACAGAGATAGTTATATACTGAGGAGATTGCCTATAACACCTGTGATGTCCTGTAAAATTTGGAAGGATTTACATACATCTTTCCTGTCTTGGGGCAGGACAACAGACTAGACACCTTCCATGATCCTTTCTGACTCTTCTGACTATGACTGCTCCCCCACAGAGAAAGGACAGCATAAACTAGCACAAACTTATCTTCCAACAAACAGAATTTGACCAGTGCTTTACTGCCTTCAAGATGAATCAGTTCTTAAGACACCATTGCTTCCCTGGGACCCATGCACTGGAGAGCTGAGTGAGTCTTCAAAAAACAGGACATTTTTGTTCATGCCTTTTGTCACTTATGAACTTGTCTGTGGACAAGGAAGAGTAAAAGAATCAAGGTGCAGTGATATACCCAGACAATGTCACAGATATTTCCTTGAAAAGAAGGCCAAACATCAAAGCTTTCACTTCTGTCACACAGCACTGGTGGAAAACAATATCTGTTTATTGATTTGCTTTACTTTTTATCCTTTACCCAACCAACATGTGTGGTGCTTCAAATTCATACCAGTGCAGCTATATCTATTTCTGGAACAATACCAGTGAATAAAAATCCATGGCCTATGATAAATCATTTGGATTTTTGCCTGTAATTGTTTAAGAGAACTTTATTTAAGCAATAAAGAATGAGGCCAGAGAATAATATTAAAGAGATCTTTGATCTTCCTCCTTCAAACCAGTCTCTCTCTTCAGCAAAGAAATAGGATACTTCTAACAATATCATGGATTAAAAAACCCAACTTTCTTCTCAAGCCCACAGCAGACTAGAAGGTAATTAGGATGTTACTTGAATCAAAGGAACTGGTTCTACTTACCACTTTGGCTTATGTGCCAGGAAAATCTAAGTACACAGAGGAAAAGAGGAGTTCATATTCCTAGAAGTGCTTTTGGTTGATGGTGGTTTTCTTTTTACCATGAGCCACCAGTGCAAATTGTTTCTGAAAATCTGAACCTTCAGTTGTATTATGGTACATGCAAAATATGCATCTGTGAAACAGGCTTTAAAAGTCACATGTTTCAGTTCTTCTCTGTTGAAGCTATAAATTGTCTTCAGCTATCTATCTGGAGGTCAAGAGATGATGAGGAACTATTATTTATCCATAATATACATCTATATAGCATGTAGATGTATTTGTATAAATAATTCACTGAGAACTTCGAGATGGTGAATTTGAGCGACCTGAACAACCTGATCTAGGTGGGTGTGCCCCTGCTTCTTGCAGAGTAGACGACCTCTGGGAGTCCCTTCCAACTCTAGCTATTCTAAGATTCTATGATTCTATGATAGTATTAACTTCCATAAAATTTATCTGTGAGTTAACATAGGGCTTAGAGAGGCATCCATATTACAGAGAGCTTAAGTTCCATAAGGGAGTTCTGAAGTGGACAGTGATGTTAAAGAGTAGAAGAGACTTGCCTCACTCTCCTGTCTTCAATTGATTTGAAGCTATTTAATCTACCTCCTCCTTCACTGCTTTTTAGGAAGGGTATGAAAGTAAGAAAAGCTTTTTGCCGACTCCTCTCTGCACTCCCGCATAAGAGCCAGACAAATTCTCACTCCAATATTATCTAGTAAATAAGGTAAAACATTTCCTAAGCTGCAGTGATTTTTGCTTTATGAAAAGTCACGGTGTTACTGGTCTCTGTCAGTGTTGCTGAGTCCAGCGGTGTCATTGTAATAGTTTTAACTATAAGGTGACTTCTACATTGAACTTGAATGGTGTCTTAATTGCTACAGGGTCATAAGAGGTCTTTTCTTTTTATATTCACCGCACTGTGCATTAGCATTCTTCTCAGGGGTTCTTTTCTGCGAGTTTAAAGAAGGCTGTTCTTACTCCTACACAAAATGTGGAATTGTTAGGCTTTACTGTGGAGACATTAAATCAGACTCTGGAGATTCCTTTGTCAAAAAGGAAGTTGTATTGTTAAAATTACATCTGGCTCTTGCACGTGTCACATTTCACAGGAGCATTGAGCCCGTATTATCTAGTGGCTTTGCTTGCAGTCTTTCTTCACACAGTGCTATTTTTAGATTCTCATCCTGTTGGAATTCAATAGTCTAGTTGTCAAGGCAAGCAAGCGAAGATAGCTAAGGTTGAATTTGTCAATGATTCAGCCATGTTCGTTGTTACTATTACTATATAATCTTACAATAGTAGGGGACAAATAACACATTCAGGACTTTTAATTGCATGGAACTGTCATGTTTTGGATTGAAATTATAAAGTGCATAAATATAATTAGTAGCCAGGTTTGAATCATTACAGAATAAGTAGGTTATCAGAAGACACTAGAGGAAGCTGTAGTTTTCCTGAAAGGAATGACAGTCCCCCACACTTTGACTTCAGCTAGGATTTTGCACTTTTTCTCTCTCCCCTGCCCTTTATGTCCCATGGGCACTTTCTTTCATATACCCTTACTGCTATATGAAGGAGAAAAGTTTGGCTGCAGTGCTAGATGAGGACGGTGAAGGATTAAATCAGAACATTATCCTACCCTAATGCTTGATGAGAAATGAGGGCGTTTGCACCTAAACAGACTCAAAATCCATTAAAAGACTTACTCCTGTGGACAAGAGATTGGGGTTTAGTATTGTGACATGACATTGAGCAACTGAAAAACTATGAATGAGAAAGCAGACGTAATTCTTCATAGGTAAATATCTTTGTAAGGTTTACATTTAAATAGTACTAAAGGCACTCAACTAGAAAAAAACAAACAAAAAATCTGTATGCAGTTCTGTTCACAAGAGTTATTTCACTAAAAATAGTGTGCTCTTGTGCTTAGCATAGCTCATGGCCCATAAAGAATATAGAATTTTAAAGATCCCCAAGCTAGAGCCCTCAGTGATTTCTGAGATTTTTACTGAGCCCTTTCAGACACTGCAACACACCCACTCTGATTTAGAAGATATGGGATATTTCCTTTAATTAAGTTAAAAATAGGAAATACATTTAATGTGGCATGAACTCCACAACTGTGGCTGAGTGTGTGTGTCCTGAGATGTTTAGGTGCTGTTGTTGTAGCTGTAAGCTGAGAGGCCCCAAAGGTGCAGGGAGCTGCAGATAAAGCTGCTATTTTGAGGCTGCTCGGGGTACATATTGTGTGTGTGTCCATGAATGGATATGGCAGGCCTAGGGATGGCAAAACTCTCTCTCTCTGAAATGTCTTAAATCAGCACAGCACTTCCTATGCTTGCTGAAACCTGACAGTACATCGAAACCAAGTTTCTAGGTATCAGACACCCAAGGTATTATTGATTAAACAAAAGATTTAAGGCTGGCATATAGAAACAAGATAAAATACTTGGAGAAATCCAACAAGTCTTAAATTTTCCTGTTCTACAAATTTAAGGTTAAATCACAATTTTTAAACAATAAGCCATAAACTTCTATTGTTTGAGTGCTGTCTGGAAGGAAAACCTGATTATTGCCAGTTTGCTCTTTGCAGTGTGGAAGATTTGCAGGACTGAAGTACTAGTCTCCTAGCAACCACAGATCCTCTAAGAACCTTCTCTTTGATAGTCCCTAAAATATGTTAATACCACTAGATATTGCAAAATAAAACACTGGGACCCACACTTAATGAAATAAGGAATTTTGATTTATATCTTTAGTCCAGAACAATGTACTACTCTGCAATTGTAGCACAGATCCGACAGTGATTCAACCCAGTTTGGGTTGCTAACAAGTTTTGTTTTGTTTAATTAGATTCTCGTTGCTAAATCCCAATAGTGCAAATGCTTATACACATAACTGTACATGAGTAGTCCCAATGAACTTCATATGACTATTTATGTGTTTAATTACTTGCTGGACCAAAGATTTACTGTCTGAATATTAGCTGACAATATTTGAAAGGATTACACCTCTTTCTTCCCCTTGTTATCTGTATGCATCTTATTAGAAGACTATTCTCTGACAATCTGTTATACATATGCTGAGAAAAAGAAAATTTAAATCTTGAAAGCCGAGTTCAAAGCTCACATTCTCAAGGGAGATTTTCATTCAGTAATTATGTTGTCCTTAGAACATCCACAGAGTGCCTCACCCTTCCAAAGTGAAGTAAATCTTTCAGGGTGCAGCCCTGAGAGCAGGAGGGAAATAAAACAGGAGCAAGCATGTTAATCAATTCAAATGCCTACTACAAGGGACAGCTGCAGTGGTGTGTCAAGAGACATCAAAAGGGCTACACAGATGTAAGCCAGCTCGGGATGCAAGACTCTGCATTTAATATGGAATCCCAAAGGATTTATTCATGCTGCTGCATTGCTATTTTTAATGAATGAAGCAGGAAAGACCATAGTCCTAGGCAGAACTTGTTGGAAGGGAATGAAATTCCAGATTTCTGAAAAATAAGACCTCACAAATTTATTTTTAAAATTATTTTCTCCCTCTCAACCATTTCTTTTTAAAGTGACGAAAGAATTCAAAGATAAACAAATGGAACAAAATAGGTTCTCAGGAATCTTGGAATTAGCAAAAATGGATCTTCCCATATGGAGCTGTGTGATAAAGAACACATGTATGCTAAGTCTCTGTAGGGCAGTTGTGATATTACACAAAGGGTAGCATTTCTGACCATTTCTACAGATTATTGTTTAAGGGCCATAGTATCTCATTAGTCTGGTCTTTATTGCACTCATTATAGAGGCTTCAGCAAGAAGAAAAAGGCTTTCCTTTATTGCTTTTATAGGCAAAGGACATCTGCCTGTTTGTGGCCAGAATATCTGATTGGCTTATTTCAGAGTGAAAAAAGAGATGATAGAACAGAAGTGAAGTGTGTGAGAGACAGTGTCGTATCAGTCTCCTCCAGAGCAGCCCTGTCTGATCTCTTGAGTGCAAAAAGGAAGGGAACTTTCTTTCTATTTAAGGCATTTCTATTTGTGGCATATTGAAAATCGCTGCCACTAATTTTTATGCATGTAATCAGTAAGCAAAGCTACAGTAAAGTGGAGGGGATCCTCCAAGTAATGAAGTCCTCTGTAATTGGGAACTATGGACTTTTTGGAGTAATTATAAACAGGTACTTCTAGCTCTTCTAGGTTTCTGAAACTGCTAAGAAATATTGTGGATGTCCTATTGTGTGCTTGTATGGAGCTCTGATGTTCAGTATCTCTTTAGAAGTTACTGTAAAACTTTTTCTGTGAGTACCCTGGATTGTGCTGTCAGTAGAAACAGACCGTCAGATGATTACTGCTATGGTACAAAAGGAAAGATTTTTACAAACTTTATTTATTTATAAGTGAGATTATAAGTGAAAAACCAAGACCATAAACAGGCCAAAAAAGTTTATGTATTTTATCATACTGCTTAACTAGCAAAAAAAAAAAAGAGTGATTGTAAGAAAAAGTGATTGTAAGAAATAACTTTTTCTTGATTCGAGATTATTTCCTTCTTAATGCCTGCATAATTATTTAGCACAACAGTAAAACTTGTCTCCACATCAGAGAAGTTGTTTGATTTCTTGTTATGTGGCAGACATCTGATACAGACTGTCCTCCTCTGAGAACCCAAATGGTTTCTGAGCCACAGACCATATGTGAAGCGATGCTGTTGACCAAGGTCAGTCAGTCTTCTGTTCACATCCCAGGTGGCTGCCACTGAGATAAGAAAAGGGACTGAAACTTAAGGAGAGCCTACCAAAAATCTATACAGAGTAAAAAAATGAGGAGGTATCAAATAATGACAGCCTACACCTGCAAACATCTCATGTTGCACCAGTGAAATTTCTGAGAAGAGTTATTGCTTTAATAATGCATCTTCCAGCATTTTGCTAAACTAATGGTTTTCTGATGAATACCTGACAAAGGTATGTGGGGAAAAGGGAGGTTTTGGTCTTTCCTAAGCTGCAGAGACATTACAGAGCTGTTCTCTTTCACCAGAGGTCAACAGAAAGTCATTGGACTCTGATTGCTTGTAGAAATGCTTTTAATACGGGCCAGAAAAGGTTCTTCCTTGCCAAATGGCAATAGAAGAGGCTGAACAGGTCGCACCAAAGTGCCTTCATCAAGAGTCCCTATTTATTAATCCAAAAGAGCTTCTGGGGAGATACAAATGCAAAGAGAGTAAGAGTCAAAGGGAATTTTCTTCATTACCACCAGAACAGCTGATTTGAAGGTGAGGTTTTTATTTTTTCAAAGGGTCTGTGCATCTTTTGAACTGTGTTCTATCCGTCACCATAAGGAGATTGGCAGGTTTAGGCATCAGGAAGACAAATACATACAGATGAAAAAGGACAATCATTTGCAGAGACTTGAAGATCATAGAATCATAGAATTTTAAGGCTGGAAATGACCCCTAAGATCATCTGGTCCAACCATTAGCCCACCGCCACCAAGTCTACCCTTAGACCATATCCTCAAGCACTGCAACTACCCGTCTTTTAAACACCTCAAACAGCAAAGGGGATGTTAGCAACCTTGGTTTATATTCCTTCATCTACTTTGCATTTTCTTTTCAGTAAGCCTCTGGAACTCTACTATTGCAAAAATAATTATCTGTAGTCACATGTGGAGGTTTATGGTCTAAACCTCCATCTCTCCTGTAAATATCACTGTTTTTTCCTGTCCTGTATATTTATGTAGCAGTGCATACAATAACAATTGCAATCCTAATTATATTTCAGTTAGAGGAGTTGAATTATTACTGTACTGAGTTGATGAAAAAGGCAAGGAAAATACAACTAATAAAGATGCAACTTCTTAAGCTCTATAAACAGAAAAATATTTAGTATATGTTAAACATATTTTTTTCATTTAAATTGAATATTTGTATCAAAGATGGAAGATGTTGCTGTGGTTCAAGACTTCATTCATCCAGATTACCAGATCTTTCTTTTCAACTCATTCTTTGCATGACAATAGGACTAGTCAGGAGATGGATTTAGTTCTTAGTGTCTCTGTATAAATACTGTTAAAAATGGTTGTAAATAGCACTTCCTAAAAGCACAGATTGCAGAGGGAAGAAAAGAACTAAGGTTCTTTTTACTGGACTCAGTAAAAAAATCACAGGCAGTGTCATATCTGTAAAACCCTTTTGCCTGACTATGGCAAGGAATGGGTCATTAAATTAGGTGAAAATTAAACTGAAGGAACATTCATATTAGTAGTGGTCTTTGGTGTGACAATACAATTGTGAATATCAAGCTGTTAAGTAATTGCTTTTGTGCAGAAATAAAAACGAACGGAGGCCAAAGAATTTGCCACATGCTTTGTAGCAAAGTAGATGGGTTTTTACTGCTGAAAATCTGTTGAAAAATTAATCAGCCCAATAAACGGGCACCAGGCAGACCAATAAACAGTAAAGCACGCATGCAACTACAAGGTATGTAAGGGTATTTTCTTAAAATAACTTTTGGGATGTCCAAAAAAGACTCATGGTAAGAATCTGAAGCTCAAGTATTATCATCTCATATAGTTGTAAATTTCTTCTTTGAACAGTGTAAACATGAGAAACTGAGGGAAGAGAACCAGGGAAAGGGGCATTGTCACCAATGTGGCAGAAAGAAGAATCCATCAAACCAAGAAACATAAAAGGAAGGGAGATAACTAACTAAAACAGAGAAAGGGTTAAAAAGGACATATGTAGAAAATATAGGAATAAATGGAAAACAAAAGGCTCAGTAGTGAAAATAGAAATGTTAGTATATTTTAATATAACTACACAATTGCAATCAATATATCAGGAGCCTTTATTTTGCATACACTGTAGGCAAATGCTAAAGCCAAACAGAGAAATCCCATCCTCTGATGTTTTTCATCTCGGAAAGGGTCTAAATTCATAGACCGAAATTCTGGTTGTATTGATCACAGTGTGATTTTTGCTATTCATTTTTACAGTTTCCAGAGTTTCATCCAATAGGCACATTCCTCTGGCATAGAGAATTCACTTTAACTTCCAGTTTGATGTTAGTATTTGTCAAGAAGGGGATGACATCACTTTTCTCTCTCTTAAACCATAGGGGATAGCAAGGATTTGCCTGTAAGCCTGTACTTCAGACATCACTAGACAGGGCTGTCAGGATCATCTCCTCTCTAGGCAGCAGTGAGGTCAGTCCAGCATCCTGGCTATGACTACAGAACCAAATGAATCCTCAAAAATAAATATTTCATGTTGTCAGGTCGTTATTTTAAAAAGCAAAGCTGATTTTTTTTTTCTCTTTAAAGCAATGACCAACATACATGAAATGAGTTAGCCGGGTTTTATAAGGAAAACTAATACATTTTATTACCCTAGTTTGTACATTCCAAGAGGCAAACAGAAAAGCCATGATGTTGCTGGAACTTTATTTTGGAGAAAGAAAGGTTTAAACACATAAAGAGACTTTGTGCTGCTGTTTTCTTTCCCCAGCCATATCATTTGGACTAATAAAGAAGTTCTCTTGCCCCACCAATATCACCTATTTATATTCTTACACATTCAGAGCTAGAATAGCCCTGTGAAAATGTATGCTAAGGAAATTTTTTGTCCTTCTATGTTTGGCCACCACTGTATATGGTTGTCTTCAGTTTGGTGATGACCTAAAAACACTTCCCTTGTCCCTGATCTTCCACATCAGTGGTTTCTAGAGGTGCATTTTAGAATTAATGGCTCTTGGTATCATACCATCTAAACTAAAGTTCTTATCCATAAAGTTTCACAACAAAATGTATGAAGTGACATAGCGGGTGGTTATGGAATAACCCGTAAGTAGAAACTAACTTTCTCTCCTGTCATGTAGAATTTGGATTATACCTTGCTGCCTGAGGATTTATATACCTTCAGATAAATGTCTAACTTTACTGTGATTCCTATTGATCTTTTAGACCTTCAGATTGTTTTGTGACAATGAGCTCCACATGCAACTTACTAAGTTTAAAAATCGCTGCTTTTGATCAGTTTTGAATTTATTGCCTTTCTCTGTCATTTGAGTTTTTCATTCTAATTATGAATATAGAAATTGGAGCACCTGACAATCATTTTACTATCCATTGTTTTGTGTACATTTCTTCGAAACTTAATCTGTTCTTTCTGCTGCATCTTCCTAAAGAAGTCTTTTAACTAATTTTAGTTCCTCTTTCCAAAAAAATTTGTGTTTCTCCCTGATTTTGTCAAGATGAAGAACAGAAAATTTTTCGGTACTCTAGACCAGAGTTACATGGTAACAGAAATTACATTTTTTTATATCAACTTTTTTGACAACAGAGCCGATGAGCAAATCTTCTAACTAGGTTTTCCATGAGGGTTTTTGTTCAGTTCCTACCTTTCCCTCCACAATAAATTTGACTTCTTGCCATCAAGTACACTTAGATTTGTCAGTACTTAATTTTGCCTTCCTTTGTGCTATACCTTCATCCAGCACTGTTAGCTGCCCTTGAAATGTTTTCCTCTTTTGATTTTTTGTATAAGTTTGTGCAATATTTAAGAATTTTTTCCTTTACTTTTCACCTGCTTTTCATATCTTATTGCTAAAGTATGACTCATCAGTCACTGTGTTAATCTATGTTATTAACCTTTAACAATTATTAACCTTTTGGAACATTTATCCTTCCATTTTTGTTTTCTTAGCTTGTTTTGAATGACAACTAAACTTTACTTCTATCTCACTCCATTCTGACTTCTTGATTCACCTAATAGGACCTCATCTTCTCCACAGAGCTCCTTAGGATCTAGCAAATGCAGCATATGAAGCCTTCTGGAATAACTTGGAGAACACTAAGAAAACTTTGAGAACTAAATGTTGGGGAATTACCCACCAGTCAACCTTGTCTCTGTGCCTGGAATGACCGAGCATACCTGCTTTGTATGCATTTTCACACACATGAATTTCTTCTAGTGCAGGGTAAGTACTTGGTTCTCCCTTTAAAGCCACCCTTGAATTTTTGACAGTGTTTATAACACTGATCCTGTCTATTTTGTGTGTAGAGTTGAAGATATCTCTTTAACATTCATATGCCTCTAGTTTCAAATCAAAGGTTAACTTCATCTAGTCAGAACTCCTTGACCCTCAACAGAATCTGTTTTACAGTCTCCTAGTCTAAAAGTATGACCTTTCCTTTTTACACCTAGATATATAATTTTATAGTGATATTAATGCTTTCTCAAAAATGTAAAAGATAGATCACTTTGTTTGCTTTGATCTCATTGTTTACTGTGAATGTTTGTGTTATCCATAAATTAATCATAAGTTTAAAGGTTTTCTTGCAGTTACCATAGAAAAGACCTCATCTTGTTAGGCCTGCTTTCCTTTCAAACACCCTTTAGTGAGCTGTTCTGTATTCACCGAGAAAATGTATTATTGCTATTGTATAGTTCCATACATTTTTTAAAAGAAAACATTGTGTCATGTCAAATCCAGTATCTTTAAAAGAATGTTACAGCTTTTATTGCATTTTGCATGGCAAGGTTTTTGGTAGTTAGAAGAGGGGAGTGTGGAATGGGCAGACTACTGGGGTGGCTTTGCTGAGAAGCTGCTAGAAGCATCCCCCATATCCAACAGACCCAATGACAGCTGGCTCCAAGATAGACCCACCATGGGCCAAGGCTGAGCCCATCAGTGATAGTGGTAGCACCTGTGGTATAATGTATTTAAGAAGGGGAAAAAAAAAAAAAAAAAAAAGGGGGCAACACCAAGAGAATTGCAGTCAGAAAGAGGAGGGCAGGTGGTGCTCCAGGTACTGGAGGAGAGATTCCTTTGCAGTCTGTGGAGAAGACCATGGTAAGGCAGGCTGCTCCCCTGTAAAGGTTGATGGTGGTGTAGATACTGCAAGCCATGGAGGACCCTGTGCTAGAGGAAGTGGATGCATTTGAAGGAGACTGTGACCTATGCTGGAGCAGGCTTCTGGCAGGATCTGCATCTCATGCAGAAGGGAGCCTGAAAGCAGTTTTTCTGGCAGGACCTGTGACTCCATGGGGGACCTACACTGGTGGAGTTTCTGAAGGTCTGTACCCCATGGAAGCGACTCACATCGGGGCAGTTCATGAACTGCGGCCTGTGGGAATGACTCATGTTGGAGAACTTTGTGGAGGGCTGTCTCCTATGGGAGGTAAGATTTTTATTTTTTTTTTAAGATTTGGTTTTATATTTTATTATCCTATTGTTTGAATGGTAACAAATGAAACTAGTTTCCTCAGGTTGCATCTGTTTTGCCCATTAGGGTAACTGGTGAGTGATCTCTTCCTGTCTGTATCTTGACCCAGGAGCCTTTTGTTATTTTTTTTGTTTGTTTGTTTGTTTTTTTCTTTTTTTTTTTTCCTGTTGCCCAGCTGAGGATGGGCAGTGTTAGAGAAACTTTGGTGGGCACCTGGCATCCAACATGGGTCAGCTCACCACACAGCTGCTCTCTTAAACTCACCAGGCCTCTGGGGAATGCTGGCCAGACTGTAAACCTGATGTTGTTGATAGAGATAGAAACAGAACAGTACTTCTTATCAGAGTGATGATGTGTTATACAACTTTGAAAAAAACCACCCCAGTTTAATTCCTTCCTTCCAACCTACTGTGATTATCCAAGACTCAGCTGAGAAACGGATTCTTACATTTATCAGTGAGGTTCAGGCTCTGTGACTGAATCATCTATGCAATGATGATTTTTTAGGGTGTTCTTTGGTCCCGGTCCCTCTCTATTCACACTGGGGACCTGGCTGAAGCACGCTGTTGCATCCTTCTAGAATGGGCAACTGGGTTTTTCACCCATAAAAGCATTGAAGGACAGTGGGATGAGAGAGTGCAATCCAAAGTTTTATGGAACAGAGAATTGGGTTTTCTGGGGCCTTGTATGTGGGCACAGAAGCATGGAACTTTGCCTAAAATTAATATCAGGCCAAAGAAAACTACCTAAATATATGGCTAATTCAGAAGCAAAGCAGTTTGGCAGAGGAAATGCAAAAACAAATAATGGAAATATGTTTGGAGATAAACAGCTTGAAGGCAAAATGCCATTAATGGGCATTTCAATAGTTCTTCCTTATGAATTCTTGAGAAAGTTATGCCAACTTAAAATAAAAAGGTATTTTTAAAATATAAACAAGGTAAAGAAGAAAAAGGCCAATTCATAAAAGAGAGCTTCTGAAGGAACCAAAAGGAATGGAAGTATGCCTTTTTAAGAAAAAAAAGAAAGATGTGGCAAAATTATTTTTTGGGGAACATTTTTAAAACTATCTACACCAAAAGATTACAAGTCACTTGTAATTAATAACTTATGTAGATAGAGTTTTAAACAAGCTGTTACTTTGAAGATATTCTTACCTCTATACTAAGTACTTTAGTTAAATAAATGATCAAATATAAGGCTGTGAAGTTCTGAACATTTATCAAAATGTTTCAAATCAATGCTGGGTAAACTATTAATAACCAAAGTCATAGGAGTAAGCTATTTTTAACCAAAGGGAATTCTTAACATTCTTTATCATCAGAAATTAAAGCATCTAATTCTGAGCGAAATTATGCAAATCGTGTTGTCTACAAAGGTTGTTAGCAGTGTCAAGTTTTCTCCCATGGCTCCAGAATAGGAAAGCTACATCATACTTTCTTAACAGAAAAAGAAGGGCTCAGATTAATACTCCACAGTATGTGCCCTGTTCCCTGATTCCTATGTTCTCCATACCCGTGACAAGCTGTAACTGGACAGTTTTCGAGGCATTCCAGGGCTCAAGTGCAATGCTTGTGCTAATGAGATGGGCACCCCACATCAGGGGCTTGGATTGATCAGAATCTGTCTCTGTGGAAGAGACAAGTTTGTGGGGGATACTGTAAACTTACCAGTCTGTCAGCCACGCTGGTTGGTTTTTTTCCCTCTGCTTTTTGATATTTTGAGAGGTAAAGTTTTAATATAAATCAGTAGCATGTCTGTCTATTTAGTGGAGACAGGTGAAAATGTATCACTGAATAAAGAGAATTTACTTGGAGTACTGTATGACCAAAGTGAACATGCAACACCTTAATGTATCAATTGTAAATAAGAAATACAGAAAATATAAAGAAAAGCAGAGCTGTGCAAAGGTCTGCAAAATCACATATTTTTTTGAAATACAGAAAACAACTGGAAAACTATTTTAATGGTGCACCTATCAATTGTGAAAGTAACGGATGAAAATGGAAAGAACGATAATCAAAAGGTAGATTTATTTCTGACAGTAGCAAGTTCTGCTGTACTTTTACTGTAGTTAATAGCTTCCAGTTAATCCAGACACAGTAATTTAACTGTAAAACTGCATTACAGTGGTTTGAGTGCTGTACTTGACATAGAAATGTAAGATATTTTTTGCTTTGAGCTATAAAAGGAAAGTGCAAATATAGAAAGTCTAACTGAACTAAATCTGAACTGCATCAGCCTTGCAGTTCAGAGAGGCTGTCAGTCCTGGGCTGTTGCTGGCAAAAATGGCACCGATGGCTGGAAGACTCAGGGCAAACCTTAGACAAGACAGTTAAATTTACCATGTGGTGAGATCATTCCATGTAGATCTAAGTTTTGACAGTGAATTAGACCTAACATAAAGATAATCACATGCCTGGACATGGTATAGTATTTTGTGAATTACTTGTGAGAGTCTGAAAGGACCAAATTATGTATGACAAACAGGATGGCAACAGCACAAGTTCAGATGAGAGGGTGATGATTTAGCAGAAGACAATTATGAACCAAAAAGGACATTGTTATTTTAAGCCTGATACCAGATCACAAGCTTGGGGACTCCATAAACATTGCTATCAGCACATAAAGTAAAGCCTAAACAATGAAAGAACTGTCTAGAAATGAATTAGTCTAACAGTCTAGAAGCTAGTTGTTCCCTAGTTTCTTTTTCCAGTCATCCAATAGGAACATACACATGCTTTGGAAAATTTTCTTATGGCTATGAGGTTTATAATCTTACATTAAGTCTGAAATTACATGAAGTAACAAAAAGATGTTAGTGTCATGATTCACTGTCAACTCCTCTGCTTTGGAGAGAAAAAAAATGTGCAGAGAGGTTTATGGAAACGGTAATTCTTAAAGGTGAATGAGAGACTAGTGTCTGGCAGATGGACCTGGGAGTGACATTTGTGCAAGACTTTGTGCAAAAGAGCTCTTAGCTTTAAATAATTTTAGGAAACTGAGGAGTGAAATTAACTGTCACCCATGTCTTGAGGTATTATGAGTCAAAGCATAAGTCTGAGTTGTCCCTCAGTGCCTCAAGAAAGTTCATCCCATGCTCCCACTTAATACCTTCACCTCTAAGCATCTTGCAGCCCTGTAACTTCACATTGCTTACCAGACTGCACCTGGTTTTCTTAAAGTTATTTTTCTCAGATATAAATAAGATACTCTAGCACTCATCATAATTTAATTTTCTAGTCTGTACTTCAGGAAAAGATATTATGTTTTCACTAACAGTCCACACTTTAAAATTTTTAACAAAATAAAAAAAAAGGTATAAACAAGCAAGAATAGTAAGATCAGAAATGCTGCCAAGTAGCATAGATCAAGTACTTTGGTTTTATATTTGGTAAGCGCTATAGAGGTATAGGAAAAATTTCCAGTGTGCATTAGCATAAAGACTCCTCAAACTATGCAAATATGGGAATTAATTATTCTGAGTGAATTCCTTCAGCTTTCTAAGATATATTTTTGCAACACAAATTTAATGAGATGATCATGAAATATTATGTTATACTGATTACTTTGGAGTTATTTTACAGCTGGGGAAACTGAGGAAGTGCTGAGATGGGCCTTCACAAAAAATTACCCAATAAACTAGTGGAGGAAATTGTAAGAAAAGCCAGTATATGCCCTCCCTTGCTTTGACCATCTCAGGAGAGCTTTAATCTGTCATAGGAGCTTCCATAGTTGTGCAGATTTATAGCAGGGTGTCACAAAACTTTGTGAATCTATCTCAAATTTTAACTAAATTTTGCAGCAATTCTTATCTGTAAAACAGTTGTTGGTACACAAATTGACAGTCAGCACTTGAACAGCTGTGGTGTTAACAATTGTTTTTGAGGAGAAAGGATTTAAAGACTTTTGTTATACAGTTCTTCCTGACATATTGTAGCAGTGCACACAGAGCTCTGTAAAATTCCGTTCTAGCTTAAAGGACACATGATAATATTTATTATAGCTATTAGGCTTCATGGTTTTGTGAAATGCAAGAATCAAACTATCGATCTGTGGTACTAAAATAACTGAGTTACTAGAAGAGCTACCTGTTGCTTTACTTTAGATGATAGAGTCCAATAAGAGTGGAAAATACTTAATCTCTAGTTGTCATGATGCTTACCTGATTATTATGTTATTAAATAGTGACTCAGCCAGAAGGGTTCATTTGTTTCCTCCTTCTGAAAGAACTGGAGAGGTTATGCAATAAGAAAGTGAAAGCTAAAACTTTCTTCACAGTACCTTTCTCTTTGTCACTAACACTTCCCAACGTAGTGGAGAGAGATTTATTTCCTTGAAGGAAGGATCACTTAAAATGTGAATGAATACAAGAAAAGCTGGAAACCAACTGCATCTGTCAATACACAATTTATAGAGCTGTATCACTGCTGTGGTAATATCAGTCAAAGATAAAATAACTTTTAAGAATGATTCCTGCACACCTGAGCTCAGAAATTAGCAGTTAGCTATGTTAGTAGCTAGCATTTGTTCTGAAAGGCTGGTCTTTGTAGAACAAAGCCTCTTCCCAGGTTGCTTCCTGCATGGCTGGTACCTTCACTCAAAAAATGGATATGAGCAAGGTACAAATAAGCTTCCAATAGCTTGTGAGGGGAGCAGTCTTACTTCTTTCTGTCCTTGCCTATTTCCAACATAAATAAACAGATAAACAATAATTTGCCAACAGCTTCCCTCCTGCTGTAGGGGCATGTTTCATATTTTGTTAGAATAATTAACTGTTTTTTTGTTATTTTCTACCACCATATGCCTCTTTCCTGCTCTCTATTTGCAATTTCTTGGTCCAGTTCCCAGTTTTGCAGCACTGAAGTTGAACAGCAGATTGATTGGGGAAGGTGGGTAGAGCAAGGGGAAGGTGGGAAAAGGGGGCTTGCACCTTTACACACTAATACTGGAAGGAGAACTTAAAGCTGCATAAGGTCTGCTGTTGTAGCTATGAGTGAAGTAAAAAGCCATTTACTTTTAACTGGGGACTGAGTGGCTCAACAAAAGAGCCAAGCTAATTTTGTTTTAATTATTTAGTGTGTTCCAATTCTCATTACTGTTTCTGTTTTAATTGTATTTTTAATTAACTTCATTGATTGTAATGGACTGTACACTTCCCTCATGTAACTTTGCTGACTGGTTCAGCATCCATTTAGTTTACTACAACATCAAATAAAGAAGTGAGAGGAAACCTCAACTACTGAAAAGTGGAGGATGGGCATATCCAAGGCAAATAAGGGGTCTTTTCTGCATTTTACTGCTTAATATGTACACCCATGAAGAAAATTTCAGCACATTTTTGTTAGCAATTTGTTACTACATTCAAAATCCTTATGATAAGTTAATAACTCTGGCTTTGCGTGTTTTGCAATATGGTGATTGTTTCTTCCTTGTGGTAACTTCTGGTGTACAGGACAATATTTTATCTTCTGCTGCTGTTTATAGATTGGCACTGCTGGAGTGGTAGATGAATGTCTGGCACAGCGCTGTCTCCATCCTCTGTGTTTGTATGTCCCACTGCAGAGCCAGGGACTCTCTGGGTCCCCATGGCTGCAGGACACCCCTGGGGTCCATCAAGGCAAGGCCTGACAACCAGGGTCTGCTCCACCTCCCCAGGCAGGGCAGCTGGGGGGCATTGGGAAGAGCCCCAGCCCTCGGCAATTAACATCTCTCTGGGGATAGCACTAGGCTTGGCTGTGGGCCTACATATGAGCCAAGCATGGCTGTGCCCATGGCCAAGCAGGGCAGGACCAGGCAGGGCCATGGTCTTGCATGTGGACTGAGCTTGTCTGGGCCTGTGATGGGGCAGGGTAGCACTGTGGGGAGCTGAGACCATCCCTGCTTTGGTCTCAGCTCCCCACATCACATCCCCTTATGGCCTCAGAGATCTTGGGATTTGGGCAGAGTGGGGGATGTCTCAGTTAGGACCATTAAGGCCTGTTGGTGCCCTCCAGGCCCTCATTCTTCACCAGCAACTGTTGTTGTTTTGTTTCATCCTGCTGGCTTACAGGCAGTCCTGGTTCTCTTGTTGCAAGACTATGATTCAGCTCTGAGTCTCCAGAAATAGGATGTGTCTGGTACTTTCTGTGAGCTTGCAGCACAGCGCAGCATAGCAAGCGGTATGAAGGTCTGGCTGGCTGCTGTAGAAATAAATGATTGTGAACCAGTTTTTGAATCCTCAATAGTTGCTCATTTTAACTGTGTTCACACAGCAGTTTTTTGTTACTACGGTTATCTAGGGAAGTTGATAGTTTGTTGAGGGAAATGTCTTGAAAATAAAGAGACATGTTGCTGTATGAACAGGCCTAGTATTTGTTCTTTACTCTCTTTTGTTTAAAATGTTCTTACTATCCAGTAATGCTAACAGCTCAGAAGCTTGACAGACATGCATGTGCATTTATGTAATCTTAGTTTATCTTTGCAGGTATTGAATTTACTATCAGAAATTGAGTCGTTGGCCAACAGAAGGGTTTGCAGGCTTCAGCCTATGAATTATCTGCTCATAAGTACTCCAATGCTGTTGTATCAAGCTCATCTGGGTTTTTTCATTATTAAGCTCTGAACAAGTTCTGGAATGTTATTTTGGTAGTAAAAAAAACAGATTAAAAATGTAGATAGTGGTGATTTGAGGAATGTGAGATACAGTGGGACGTTTAAAAAAATCTTTTGTCCATTCTAGGTACTGAATAAGTTTTCCATGACAAAAAAAAAAAGACATGAGGCTTTTCCATCAAGGCTGATCTAAATGAATCTTCCCATTTCTGAAAACTCAATAAGTGTCTGCTTACTCTTGGGAAGTCTGTATTTTTGAGAATTCACAAGCACCCTCTTGAGTATTAAACAAGGGTATAAATGTGATGCCATACTTTCTAGATCAGACAAAGGAGCAGAATTGGATATTTTATTTAATCTCTGTAGATAGATCACGGCAGTATCTCAAAGCATCTGCTTTGATAATATTATATCTGCTTGCTAATACCAAATATTATTGGTTCCTCTGAGACAACAGTCACCACTGGATACTAGGGACTAACCTCTCAGTAAAATTTTCCAATCAGTTTTGCATCTATCTTTCTATATTTTCCTGGCTTGCTTATGTGAATATCATGACAAACTGTTTTAAAGACAAGATTTATGGCATCTGCTCTTTCTTTTTCATCCACAAGATGTGTTTTCTTGACATCTAAAACTCCTGGCAC
Source organism: Heliornis fulica (assembly GCA_013399135.1). NCBI lineage: Eukaryota > Metazoa > Chordata > Aves > Gruiformes > Heliornithidae > Heliornis > Heliornis fulica. Next base: position 376,159 of record VXBZ01005657.1, on the reverse strand, counting down.
TGAAGAGCTTCATCTAAGAAGGTCAAATTTTATTCACTTTTATCCACTTTACAAGGAGGAGGCATTGAAACAAATGTCTAAGCTAGTCTGTGAAAATGGCATTTTTTAGAGCTTTATGACATAAATGTGTTTTGTAAATATAAACCAACTTCCCGAATGGGGTCCTGCTTCTCCTTATTGGACTTGAGCTCAAAGCCAGAAATTCCTCATACTCCAAGATATGAGTGATGGTATTGGGGCAGATTAGGTTCACTTCTGAGGCCCATATTTAGTATGAAACCATCTAATCCATCCTGTAACTCATAAAAGTTTCTGCTCTTGAAATTTGTTAAACTCAAATTTTTAATGCTACAGTTTCTGATACGAGACTAAAACCCACAGAACACTGAGACCTACAGAGAAAACAGACTATTTCAAGTGCAGCTTTGGTTCAGTAGTGTAATATCTATTCCCTCTTTTCTGTCCCCAAAATGCATGCTGTGCTAGGTTCATATTAAGTGAACTTTTATGTTACTCAGATTAAACATTAGAGCACAGTGGGGAGAGGAGTAAGGTTACATCTATGTTTCTATTAAATGCATGCTGTACGTCAGTGGCAAGATTTTTAACAGACCTAAAAACCTTAGAATGAGCAGGGCAAAAATATCAGTCAGGCACAAGTGAAATCTAAATCTGAGTAACCTCAGGCTCTGGGCAGTGATACACATGTGAAACTTATGTTAGAATTCAGAGAATTTAGTATGTTGACCAGACAAAATAGTTGTGTTAATTACTGCATATGTCTGTGGGAGAGAGTCACTGTATGCTGAGGTCCTCTGCTTCTGTATAGACCAAAACCATGCTGCAACAGAGAAAAATTTAAAATAAAAATTTGTAAACATGACAATCACAGGCTGTTGGCTGAGAGGAGAAATGAAAAATGAGTGGAAATGCCTTTAAAATCTTTTGTCAGAAATTACACACACTTTTAGACCAAACCTGGGCCAGAGAAGAAAGATCTATTGGTCTTTTCTACCTCTTGCTCTTTTGCCTTCCCTTGTCTGGCTCTGCAATTTTCAGGCATCTCTGCCAAGGGTAATTGTTATAAACCTGTTGTAGCTTTCATTTCTCTGAAAGTACAATTTCTTTCTAAAGGCACCCAAAGATAGTGCAATCGAGAAGTGATTTTCAAACTCAAAAGAAGGGGAAAAGTCATGTTAACAAAAATCACTGGAAAAGGAACACTAAACATATTTGATTACCAATGTTGCTTTTCTGTGGTTGGTGCCAAGAGATATCGAAATCAATGTGAACTGCATGAGCTCAGTATTTTTCTCAGGCTGAGTAGCCATCCCTCTGAAGGCAAATATAAAATTTTGCTGGAAAATGGTTTTGTGTTCTGGTTGGATCCCTGAATCCTGTGTAGAATTTCACCATTCTAATAATTTCTTTTCCTTAATCCAAACATCTCCTTCTCAACTCACTTGTTGCTCCTTTTCATCTCTAAAAATTGGGGGGATGGAGAACCCAAGTACAAACTCTAACTTCAAAAATTTCAGGCTTTTTAGTGAGATACCTAATTTCATTGAAAATACATTCTTATTGTCAAGCAGCTCAGACTCTCTTAAATAAATAGCTTACTCTTTTTGAGCACCGGCTTATAGATGTCTATGCTCTGTAAAGAAGATTTTGATCTAATTTGTATTTGATGAGCTGAGAAGCCGTAAATGACCATATGCGTCATCTTGGGAACATTGTAGCTTTATGCGCTGTGTTCGACTAGACGAAGGATCCATTAGTGACCCAACAGAGGTGTTTTAAAGCAGGCAAGGAGAACTCTCTAAACACCATCTGCTCATACTGTTGCCTGTAAAACGATGTCACATCTGCTGCTCTAAAAACATTATGCTGATCTCTCCTACAGTACATGGCTGCTGCACTCCTCTTAGCAGTGGTAAAAGGAGTCAATGCCACATTACTGGGACAAGAGGTGTCAAGTTAACTATAGATGAAATTGCACATGGCCTTCTTGGCTTCCCATATCTTGTGACTGTACCATAAATGTCAGAAACTTAGTCTTTGCTGAGCTTCATCTTGCACCAGTTTGGCTGCTACTAATACTACTATATCCTTCAAATCTGAACTCGCTAAGTCCTCTCAGAGATTGACAAGATATTTCAGATAGCTTGAGCAGTGGAAAATGAGGTTTGTCTTTGAATTCAGATGGAATGAGGTTTAGAAATCACTAAAATTTCTTTTGGCAAAAGATTGTATAGCTTAGACTATTTGGCTGCATAACACCTATGAGGTGTTATAAAGCTAATTTACCTACTCTGGAAGCTCTAAGTGTACACATCTGTATACATTTGCAATGCTACTTGTTACTGCTGCACACAGAGTGACAATTTCATAATGTGGTGCATAGGATTAAAAAAAATGTGTTGATATCAGGAGAGAGGTTATAATTATGCAATAAGAATCCTTGTAAATACCAAGGAACTGTAGCCCAAATCAGCTGAAGATGTACTCCGCACAGATATTGCACACAAATTCAACTTTGACATGTGATTCTTACACAGTGTTACCAGACATGAGGCTGTTTTCAGGGATTTGCAGATGAAGAAAAAAGAGTGCAAAATGGCTTTGTTCACGTGGTATGAGAATGAGTTTAAAGATAGTAAATCTGAAAATGTCTGTATTTGATTACTCTTAATTGTGAAAAGAAGTGACCGATATCTTCTCTCATAATGTTTTGATAAAGGACCTAAGCCATGTATTTTAATATCTATTTTGAAAAAATATTTTTATTCTACTGACAACTTGACAGTCACCACCAATTTGCAAGTCAGAGCAAAGCCAACTTCTAAGTAGTGTTATGTGAGATTGCATGGCAAGGAAGAGGCCAGAATCCCAGGAAAGGTGGCCACGTGGCATGTTCCATTGCAATATGAGACTTATATGAAACTTTAATTATATAATCTGCCATTTGCATGTCATGCGTTACAGAAGCAAAGCTCTACCAGATGCTCTTACCTTTCTCTGGTAACCTTGAGTTACCAGAGCTGTGGATCAGAGCTTTGTTATTTCTGATATTGATGGTAGTTCTGCATTGTCTTGCCTGCCTGACGGAGAAGGAACAGATGAGAAAATAGGGCACTGGAAAGCTTTTTCAGGCCTGTGTTCTGGGACTGGCTTGATCACTGACCCAGGAAAACCACTTCATCTCTCTGAGCTTCGGGTGCCACTTCTTACTATTTCTCTTTTAGCATATTGCATGCATGAGTCAGTGAAATGATACTTTCCATTATAGTGTATTTGAACCTAAATCTTACTTGTAAATATTGCGGTACTGTAAATGGAAATGAAAGACTTGACATTCATCCAAGAACAAAACAGCCGCCTTTTTTACAGCATGATGGCAGGCTGGAAGGGCTGAAAGAGGACTTCTTGTATAAAAGCTGTGGCCTAGAGCAGAAAAAATTATCACATTGTCTTCTCTTTCAGTGAGATTTTTGTTAGAACTTGGGTGCCCTAGAAACTGAGTTTCTTTGTAAGTGGAATATTAGCTGTGGCTCCTAAGTTTATGGCAGTCTAATACAGCCTTTGCAGGACAGGCTTATTCTGCCTCAGGTTCCTTCATGCTTGGGAAGCTCAGAAGTGTGAGGTTATAATTTTTGCTCCATCAGAGATCCATCCCTATGCAAAGGAATTCTTGCAAGAGAATCTGTAGTGAACAGGAAGAATCCTCGTGCATAAGAGTTAGTAGAAGAAAAATCAGAAATAATATTACTTTCCTCATTTGTGTTAATGTCTGTGACACTTTACTTCACTAGGCTACCTACGTATAGGGTTCCTTAAGAATTAAGCAGCCTACCTTTATACACCATCAGAATTTGAATCTCCTTGATATCCTATATAAATGTCTACACTAGTCATACTTTACAATAATTACTGTAATATTAGTTTATTGTGGAAAATTAAAAGGGGTGTTAGTCTAGATTGTGCTTCATTCATCTGCATTCTAATGATGCAAGCCTTTGTAACAGGCATTCATCCCATTCTGTCTCAAGAGCAATAGAAATTAAATATGTTGACTGAAATCAGAGCGAGAAACAAATAATTTGTTTTCAGATAATTTTTCTAAGTCTACATGAGGGAATTTAATTGCTTGTATGGAGCCAAAGTTTGGCCCTTAATATCACATCAGAGGCAGCTTGATTGCATCAGTGACTTTCCAGGTGCCTTGTCCTGACAGGTGGTTGTAGCATCAACCTGAGCTCAGTGATGAGACTAGTGTAATTCATTTGAAAAACGAAAGACAGATGGATATGTGAGACAAGCAGGGATGCAGTTAGATTGGTAGCTGTTATCTTGCAAATAGCTAAGTCAAATATAGAAGAAATCCTGAAGCTGATGCCAAACTAAGTTGAGAAGCCCACTGAATGTGTTGCCACACAGACACATCACTGTAGATTCAGGAAGAGAGTGTGTTCATGCTATGATACTAGCTCATAAACAGTTGGTTTTCTACTCTTATTGGTGCAGCTTTGCATGGATGTAGCTAAATTACTATCAGACTCCATAAGCATGGAGCCCCATGGTTTCATGGCTCCATATGCATAGAGCAAGGCCAAGTTTCTGCCCTCTCACCACCTGGCCTATTCAGACGTATTTTGAAGCATCTCAAGTCTTACATTCCAAAATATTTGTAGAAGTGCCATTATCCCAAGCCAAGCTTATTTTTTAAGATGTCTTCTGTACCACACCAGAAGATTGTTTTGCTAGCATCTCAGAGAGGATATTGAAGCTGTCAGATGAGTGTCAGATGGAGCAAAGGGTAATTGGTCCAAGCTGGAACATAGGAAGTTCCATGTGAATGTAAGGAAAATCTTTTTCACTGTGAGGGTGACAGATCACTGGAACAGGCTGCCCAGAGAGGTTGTGGAGTCTCTTTCTTTGGAGATGTTCAAGACCAGTCTGGACGTGTTCCTGTGTGATTTAATCTAGGTGATCCTGGTCAGGCAGGGGGGTTGGACTGAATAATCTTTGGAGGTCCTTTCCAACTCTTAACGTTTTGTGATTCTGTGACCAGGTTTGGCCTTGCTTATTCTGTGTGATAGTGTCATGACTATAGGTGACAAGTGTATAATTCCTTAGGATATGCATGCACGTAGTTGCAATGATGAGGTCAATAATTAAGTACTTCTAAGACCTCTTGCACACAGAATGTGTACTGCTGAAATATCAGCTTTTCTAAGAAAGAAACAGGACTGTTCTCCTGTGACTGAGAAAAAACAATGTCTAATATTGTTACATCATCCTTTGGGTATGCAAAAGTGTATGTGTGAAGATGATCTAGTTGGAAAGTTGTTCCCCACTCATATGTGGCTAAAGTTAACTCAAATGTAATGTTTAAGTTGATTCATGTCTTAAGATGCTGTAGTCTCACTCTGAAATCAGTATCTTGTAAGATTATTTAAGAACTAAACTTTTACCCATAGTTTCCTCCTGAAAAAAATGGTATTGGTATTTAAAGCTTTCATGAAGGCATTGGTTACTTGGAACAAATGTATTTAAGAGAATATGTATGTTAAAAGCACAGACTAGTCTGCTTTCATGCCTGGCTTTCTTTAAAACTTCCCCTGGATCTTAGCAAAATACACATTGCTTGGACCCACCCACATTTCTCTCTGTGTTGATCTGCCCTCTGACAGACTTTGATAACCATACTTTTCCAGTTCTGAGAAAATTTCCACTGTGTATAACCCTTTTCAGACTTTATTTTTCTGCATTTTTCAGTTTACTGAACTGGTCATTTCATTTCAGACTGCAAGTATGACATAGTCTCTAGTTCTGCATTCTATGTTGGTATGGATTCTTTCATCTAGTTAAATCATTTTGCTTTCCTGATTATTTGTCCAGTGACTTCAAATTTAGATCAGTACACAGAAATGAGAAATAATTTCATCCTGCTGCCAGGTTACTAAAATATTTAGACCATAGCAATGTCAGGTCCATCGTATCTGGTAATTGGTTTCTATCTATCAAAATTCCCTTTAACTTCAGTCGCTGAATGGAGCATCCTTTCTGATATTGTTAGCTGTCTGGAAATTCCTCAGTGTAGATAGGTCTACAGTGAAGATGGTTTCTCTGTGAGATTTCATTTCAGTGGCAGATGCTCACAAACCAATAAATACTTGCTGCAGAAATATACCTGAACATTTTGATCAGTTTGAAAAGTCTGAAAGCTGAAAATTGTTTTAGTGGGTCTGGTCAAATGCAATGCAGATACAGGTGCTGTAGACAACTCAGGGGTCTTCAGGAAACATAACAGACAGAAGGCAATATCACAGTGTTCTTCTTTTAAGTCATAATTTTAAAAATTAGATGCAGATTTCTTAACCTCAAACTTGGAAGCATGGTCTTTCACGCTCTTCAGTATATATGTTAATATACCTCTGTTATCCTGTTTTTATAAATAAGTTAATGTAACTGGATTCATTTCTTTGTCTCAAAGTTTTTCTTCTGCATGTGAATAATAACTTGGCCACTAAAGCAGTTCTAGGTAATGTTTGGCATCCATATTCAAATGAAATTTGTATAACCAAGTACTTTTTAAATAACTTTACAATAATGGCACCCAAGACTGCCTGTATAGTTATCCTTTTGTTTCTTACTAGGCATGCTTTGGGTGAAGACTTGTGCTAAAAAAGTATTGCATTGAAGTCCAAGTTTTTGCATGTAGAGACATGAATCTTGAGATGTGGCTGAACCTGTTTTGCTTTTCTTTTTCCCCCCATCACTCCTTTCTATTCTCATGTTGAGGTCTGCAGCATGAGGCATTATTTGTTGAGGTAAAATGCTTGGTAACTACTGTCTTTAATTTAAATGATTAGATTTAGGGCAGGCTGACGCTTAAATTGGAGCAGACTGATGCCTGCATTAACTGAGTGGAATTACACAGCACTCAGGAGTGTTTAGTCAGTTAGCACTCGATCGGTTGGGCATTCCAATCTGTACAGTACAAGCAAGTCCACTGGAAAAGATGCTCTGACAGATGGCTAATTGAAATGTGGAAAAAAGTGTATCCTGCCATGGGCTCAGGCTGGAACCTCCTGACCCCTTTGCAGGACAGTTCCCAATGTGGAGCTGAGACACAGCACAGTGTGCAAATTCTTCCTGTGCTTTTTTCATCTTTCATGTCTTCTCCCTCCAGCCACCTTTCCTAGGTGATAATTAAAACATCTGAGGACATCCTATATATTCCTAAACTGAGGTTGCAAAATGTTACATGAACTTAAGACTGAGATGTTCTCCCACTTGTTACAGACTCATCTGAAAAACAAAAACCTTTTGTTTCTTCATTTTAAAATTTGAATAGGCTTTAAAAAAGAATAATGCAGCTGTTGCAGCTCCCATTTTAGCAACAGCTGTGTACATGTATATCAACTTAAGCAACAGTTTAGCAGGATTAAAACTTCTGCTCTGGAGGCACAATAGCATAATGTATTAGTCCAAGGCTTAGCAGCTCTGAATTTTTGACAATGCCATACAAGCAAAGACCAACAGTTTCTCTTTGCCCTTCCACCACAGGCATAAATACATCTTCCTCAACCAAACAAAGAATGGCATAAAAAAATTAAAACCATAAATATTTTATGCCAGCTTTAGTCTTTTTTTAATTTATTTTTCAGCTCTTAAGGGGTTTTTTCCCCCCAGAAAAATCAGGGAAGTAATTATCAATCTGGATATATTAACTCAATACACACATACCTTACCTATGTTTTCAGGATATCACAGCTCTCACTAGTACTTAAACACACTAACTGAGCATGTCTGTTTAATGTAGAGATACCTGAACAAGTTCTAAGCTAATGAGCTTGGCTACCTGTCTAGTCTGTCACAGTACCCTCTTCAACCTTTTATGAGGGTGTCTTGACTGCACATATTGAGCTGACCTGGTTTTGTGTATATATATATATATATATATATATGCTTCATTGAAGTTCAGGAATACCTTTTATGTTTGATCTTGTAAAGTCTTCCTTTAAGACACCAGACTAAAGGGAATCCTGTTGTATCCTGTCTTTACTTCCTCCCATACTTACTAGAGTTGGTTTCTTTAGCTACTAAAAATAAACCCTCCATATTTATTTCACCTTGGAGACACATTTGTCTACATGGTAAGATCCCACCCAGCAATACAGAAACACTTCTTAAGTAGTCATGCTAATGCACAAGTACTTGTCACATACCACTCAAAGAAATTATTTGAGAGAGAGCTCACCATGCTTGTACTTCTAGGCAGAGATGCAGATTTTGTGGGTGACATTTCTTTGCTTTGAGAAATCATAATTTCTACAGGCAAGCCAGATCTTGTTCTGCATGAGACGCCGTTATCAAACGATCTGAGAGAGGGACTTGTATCCAGGGACAAGGATTTCTCTAATTTGTGCATTCGTGCTCCAACCACAATGTCGTCACTTCTCAGACTCTCCACATCTACTTCTTGTTGGGTTTTCCCATCTAGAATGTTCTCTTTCCAGTTTTCAGGAGACTTTCTCTTAATATGCAAATCATCTAGGCTTCTCACACTGGATGGAAAGGTATTTTTCAGTTTAGCAGCTCGGTATGCCCTCAGGCTCATGGGATCAAGCACTCTGAAAGTAACTTCATTAATAAATTGAGAGAATTTGAGTTTAGCTTCTATTTTTTCTTCCACAACAGACAAGGAACTTGATGATCCTTGACTCACCAAGCTCAGATCAGATGCAGACGAGCTGCTTTTCTTGTGAGTCTTCTTCTGCCTCTGGAGCTTTTGGCTTGCATTTCCCACTTCTGCTGGATATAGAGAAGAGTGTTCCAGTCCGTGGATTTTTTCACCCCCTTTCTGACAGTGCTTTGATCGATGAGGTCGATAGCCTTCATCCTTATTTTTGCTTTTAACAAAGCTTTTAGCTTCTGACCTTGTGCTACCCTGTAACTCAAAGCTGTCCTCACTGGAGCTGCAGCGTTTTGAGTAACTGTTCATTGTCGAATCTCCAGAGAGTTTCCTCTCAGCATCAGTTCCTACTTGTGGTGCACATGCGGTGGTGGATGCATTGCCTGCTCTTTCTTCAGTCAGCCTGCCAACCCCCTCTTGCTTGGCTGGTCTTCCAGGCACAGCACCCTCTGGCTTAACAGGGGAAATGGAGCCCTTTGACAGTGACTCCATTTATTTTTGTGTCTGTATGTCAGCTGGCATCAGTGAAAGTGGCATTCCCATAAATCCTCTATCTTGTAAGACAACGGGCATGACTTTGAAAGGCATAACAGAGCAGCCACCACATTTTATCCCATACACATCCCAAATTATGCATATGTTTCATAATTAGATCAATAACACATTCTCATCATTTTAATTAGCCATACTAATGAACAGAATCTATAGGACATGTAAATTTTCCAGGGTATTGAGTGCTTAGTGGATGAGCATAGGCTTTCATTGATCCAAAGCAGCATATAATATATTCCTGTCTGTTGAACTGGAAACCAAACTGCCATGGTGTAGATCAATTCTTACTAAGTAAAGTCTGGGGTGGTTCTGTTTCAGGGCTTTTTAAAATCCGATAGCAGAGAAGGTCATGCTATATTGTCCTAATGCTACTAGTTTTTGCTGTTCTGATAGCTTAGTGACAGATCTGCTAGAACCAGAAAGGCAAAATGAGAATGTGATTTTTCACTTTCCACCTGCTTGTTCTTGCCATAATATTCATGTTAAAATACTTCTGCAAGATTTGAATGCAAAGTGAGTTACAATATTTCAGGATTTTAAATGAGTCTGGAGTAGTAATGATGGGTTCTTCTAGTAACTTGTATGTGAAGCTCTTCTCATTCTTACTGTCTTTATAGACAGACAAATCTGAACTGGGAAGTGCAGAATTTCTATTTTTTCATTGTACATACAAGGCCCTAAAGGTTAGTTTCAGTTAGTTTAAGGGCTATAGTCTGATTTATAATCAGCATGAATATTTGGAGTTCCTCAATGATGTGATTCAACACGAAATGACCAGAAAATAGATTAATTTAAAAGTTTGGGGTTTTTGTTTGGGTTTTTTTTCACCTCCTTACTTTAGTATAAAAGTGAAAGCAATCTATGTAACCCTTTTTGTCTGGTGGGAATCAAACTCTTCTTTACATCAGTGTCATTGTCACCACTAAGACTTTCTGACTGATGAAATGTAGCAAGTAAAAACAAGAGAAGCAAATCATAAGCACAGACTCAAGTGATCTCCTTTTAAGACTGGGGCAGGGTGACATGAAGATAATGCCTGGAAGGGATTGAGGAGTAAGAAAAGGTTTCAAGGAAGGGGGAATAAAGTCAGTGAAGAGCACATTTAGAAGTCTCATACATAACTGACACGTCAGCAGCAGCCTGGTTTGAAGTGTAGTTCCAAGAGCTTTTGAAGTGGACACTGTATTTAGATCCCTCGTTACAAGTCACTTTGCCCACTGCAGAGAATTTATTGTCTACACGTTGGTAATTTTAGGACTCATTTAAATCATAGCTCACAAAAGCTGCTGAAGTGTTTCAAATCTCTCAAATTAACATTGTAAGTGCATTAATTTTGCGAATAACAGGAGACAAGAAGATTCTTTTAACACATAGAAATCAAGTGCTTTTACTTTCTGAAATATTTCCATATTTTCTATGGGCCTACACCATTCCATTGCATGTTACAAACGCCATCCTGATCACAGAGATATTGTGACTTAAAATACATAAATCCTGTCCAATTCTCTTAGTTTAATTCATTCCTCTGACTTGAATGTGGGTGGTAACAGTTTAAATGGCTGGCGAATGTTTTCTATTGTCAACACAAAGACTTTCATGATCTTTTCAATGCAATCATGGGAAAGATACAGCACTACTCTCTTCTTGTAAAGCCAGAATTTAGGTCTTTTTTCAGTATATCCTAATACAGACCTCAGAAACCTTATGGTCACTCATTGAAGCAAACAGGATTCTCCAAAGAGTTAGCATCTACTCCAATTCATCTCAGGTCTTTTGCCTTCCAGGACCCATTAGAGCTTGGCAAAGTGTGTTCTGCAATTTTAATGGACTTTATTAATATGTCTGTTTCAGAAACAGAGCAAGCCTCATTGTTGAGCCAAATTCTGTAATGGCTTGTACATATTTGGAGAAGAGCTTTTATAATTCATGAGGGATTTGGCTCATTTGTGTATGAACGAAGCTGTGTTAACTGCAAGCACATACTCAGATATCTGTTGCATCTGCACAAAAATTAAGGTGTGACTCCAAAGAAGCTGGTGGTACAGCCAATAAAAATAGCTCATTCAATTTAAATCCATTGCTAGGAATAAGCCCTCTTTTTTTTTCTCTCAGAAATATGTCACTTGTATAGCAGTCAAATAAAAAAATTGGAAGAATTTCAAGTTGTGGGTTATAGGTAACCTAGAGAAGTTAGATAACACTTGTGGGTTTGGTTTTGATTTTCTTTTAATAGTGCTTTTACTGCTGCTTCTCTTTCTTCAAATGTTTTCTGCCTATTGTCTTTTTGATATATGGCATAGGCATAGACATATAAAATTATTATTTAGTATAAAATAAAAATTAAACCACACCTGCAAAATGAAGTCTTTTTATCTGAATGATATAGACTGGTTCATACCAGCCCCTCTAAATCCTGATTAGAATAAGTGTTATCAAAGTTTGTAGTAACAATAACTATTTAGTGGTTTGCTCAAATTATTTCACCAAATATTCTATAGATACTACCTGAATCACACAAATTATTTCCACTAGTCATGTGTACAAATAGAGAAGATGAATGTTAAACCAAAATATGCCTAACTGATGATGATTTATTTTTAATGTGTGAAGTCACTGACTTTTTCAAGTGTTAAAATTCTTTTGCCTTCTGTATTTAAATATCTTTGAAGACACTGCTTATAGAGAGAATTTCTCATTCCAGTGCAGGCAGGTATGTCTGTGAATAGCAATGAATTGCTGCAGTAGTCTGAGCTGTACTCTTGAAACAAACACCTTCAGAGAGCTCAAGTTCTGTTATTTCTTGCTACAACGTGGCTCTGACAGGTCTGTGTTTGCCTGATATTGAAATTCTTCTGAAACTGTCATATAAGCAAATCTTAAGAGAAAAAATTACGCATTAATTTTGCCCTATTTTATAAATGGTAGGCACCATTCTTGAAATAATACAGTATGCCTGTGCAAACCAATTGAAAATTTTGTGACCAAAGTGCCAGACCTCTAGGAACATGTACTTTGTCAACAACTCTGTTGGTGCTTTGTTGGTTGAACTTTGGTGAATACCTGCACTTTTTCTGTAGCCACCATTAACTGTCCTTAAAAAATTAGGAAAGGATTGTCTTTTTCTATGCATCGATACAAAATTTTTCTTAATGAGACCCTGATCAAGGTGACATATCCAGGTACTGTGGAAAATCCCATAGTTATAATTCCTAGGTGAACTGTTTCTAGAGACTCAAGGGGGTCCAGATTGTAAATCTGTATAGTGCACTGGCCAAGCTTTTCTATTACATTGTAGTATTAATATACTAATATAAACACAGCAATACTGACCCTTTCCTGCTAAAATGACTGCTGAATCTGAAACATTTATAACAGAATGATAACTGAGATCACAGTATAAATGGGACTTCCAAAATGATTCAGTATTTCATTTGACCAGACAAGTGTTCAGGGACTTGTCTAGTAAACTTGTTACTTAAGAAATCACATGAAGATCTTTCTGAAGGTTAATTTAGACTTACTTATATTCTGAGCGCCATTTTACACAGACATTATTAGATACCTGCAGATATTACGTAAAAATGGAATGTAACAGTTACATCCAAACATGATTTGATGCAATTGAATGTGTCTACAAACCACTGTTGAAGGATATAAAATTGAAAGCTGAGTTTTGTTGGAGGTAAGAAAAAAAACCTCTCCCTGTTTTTAAATAATATCCCTGTTTTTAAACTTCTGGAGATTTTATTTTTTGCTAATAGTATCAAAAGCAAATACAAGCTATCTATGTAGCAAAGTAGCTGCAGTAGTTGTTATGACAACTGGAAGTTTCTTTGTGTAGAGCTTTGGAAGGTATGATCATTGTGGGGTGAAGGCAGACAACATTCAACAGTGCTAAAGAGGTGTGCAAAGTTTTTTTTAATATCTAAAATATGCCTTTGATACATTGTCAATAATACATTCATCAGATCATCTACATTAAAAATAAACAAGTCTAAATGTTTACCATGTGTTGAGATTCATATGAAAATTTTTGGTCATTAATGAAAAAAAGTAGAAAACTGATTTTAAACAATATTGATGCTTATTTTAATTCCAATTAAGTTTGGTTCTAGAGTCTTTTGTAGTTAGTAGTAGACTCCAGGTGTTTGTATCAGTATTTACACTTTTTCCTGTCCAGTTCTTGTTACAGTAAAGGTTAAGACTTTCCCTAACAGCAGTGTGGATTTCCTAGAGGTAATATTATTGCTGCTTCTCAGTTTTTTAACTGCTCAGAAATACTGCCTAAGCACCAGAGCCAAATCCACCAGGTTTCATAGGAATTGCAATTCATTTCGAATTTCTTGGTTTACCATACTTTGTGTAAATCCTTCAGCATACTCCAATCTCAAAATAGCTGTATCTCAACTCTTCCAGTACCCATTTGTGTTCACATATACTCTTCCCTGATGCCTTTAAGGAAAATTTTATTGTCTACTCTTTGCACTTAATGCAGCTCATTTTGGAGTATTTTATGGGACCTTTTGGTTCTATGATTAAGTGTTTCCCTTTAGATAATACAGATGTTCCTCTCTGGATTTCTTTTAGCAGATGATTTTTTTCTATTTTTTCTGTAATGTTTGCCAGATACTTATTTGCTTTAAATCAAGGCTGTCTAGCCCAGTTTCTTCAGCATGACACTGTTAGCTTAAAGTCTTCTCAGCACAGTTTTATTTAGTTACTCTCCAGAAAGTGTATCACATTTCCAAAGCAATGGGAATGTCTATTTCTAGGAGGCTAGGTTTCACACAGCAAAACTTCTGTTTCACAAAATAAACTTCACCATCTTTTTCTTTTTTTTTAATATTATTTTATTTTTATTGTAACAAAAACTTTCTAATGGACAGGATACAGAGTCAGAGTTGCCTATAGTCATTTTAGCTCACTAGGTTCCGCTTGAAAGTCTTGCAGCTCTACGGAAAATTTCAGCAGATATCTGCTGTAATTCTGTAAGATGCAGGTGTCTTCAGGACCAGCAGATGGAAAGTTGAGTTCCTTTTTATTTTCAAGGTTGACTGTTAATGGGAATTATTTGAAAATCTTAAAAGGAGTTTTTCCTTTATCAATTGTTGCTAGCTCTGTATCATGTAATAACAAACAAGATTGGACCAGTGCTGCCACCATTACATCAGACTGGATTCTTAAAAATGATAGACTTTATTGGCATGAAAAGTTACTGTGGTGTCTTCCAGAACAGAGACATTTAAGAAACTCATGCTTCTATGCAGGAATCTGCGTTAGTGTCTGCATCTAACCTTGAATCTCAATCTGAAGATCTAAAGGATCTAAATTAATCTCATTAATCTACAACACTATGAAGAAAACATTTATCTTTTACAATGACAGAGTGACCAAACACAAAGAAGCAAATTGCTATGCCATGTTTCTTCCCAACAGTCACAAACTTGATTCATTATACTACACAGAGATGTGGTAAGCCTGTGAGAAGTGTTGGGCATTAGAGGAGAGGTGATTTTTAACATAAATCCCGGCACTGTCCAAAAAAAGTCACTTTTGTCTGACAAATGTTATGGCTGCAGTAAAACTAGAGCCAGACAGCCACCCATTTAGTGTGCAAGCTGTATTTATAGCTTTAAAGATAATTAAAATTTGAGGAAGAGAAAAATGTAAGCACAAAGTGTATAAATATACCAATTTTAAAATTACTTTTATGGCAATACAACAGAAAGGTCTTTCCATTCAACACAGATCTTGACTGCGTTAAGTATTACACTGTCAGAGCACCTTCCATTACTTTGCAACTAGCCAAATTAGTATCAGTTGTAGACTGTTGGCTGTTGTGTCTTCTGCTTCTTAGCAGTAGAAAATTGCACTATGGACACATGTTGCTGTGTATATTTTAAAAACTGCTCAAAGAAATGTACCAGGCACTAGTGGCACTAGATAATGTCATTTGGTTACCCTTAACTCCCAAGGGGCTTTCTCCCCTTCAATCTCCCATAAAGAGAAATTTTACTCTTGCTTAGAAATACCAGAGAAATAAAGCTGCTGACTGTGATAATTTTTCAAGGGTTTTAAGTGATCTTTTATTTATCCACATTTCAGGCAATGGACTTAGAGAGGAATACAAAGTGATAAGGAGGCTGATCTACAATATAGGGAACAGATATGTGGTCTGGGTAGGCCAAGCTTCAGAACATGTACACTATTGCATTTTCTGTCTCAGAACTTCTTAGCACTAAAACCTTGTGATATTACTTGACTGAAAGACTGTTGTCCTCATCAAAGAGGAATGGAGTTTTCTAGCTAATAGAAGATAATACCATCTGTGAATAACAGTTTCTTTATCAGATTAGTGTTTAGTGACCAATCATGGCTGCATACCTTGATTGTGAATGAGTCCTCAAAAGGCTTTCTCTCTTCTGCCAACATCTTTTTCTTGCTCAGGTTCTGCTTTAGCCAGCTGCTCCATGAGCTCTTCTTCACACGCTGCACCTTCTTTGTAGCCGTGCTGTAGGATGGGTAGAGCTGTAGGTCATCCGCATTACATTAGCGTTTGATTTTGTGTCTCCAGTTCACTTTGTAGTCACTTTGTGAAAAGACATCAAAATAATTGAACCTTCTGAGAATATACAGATGAGGAGTCTTAGTTGCTTCCGCTGCTTCTTGAATATGTCCTTTTTAATTTATTTATTTATTTTTAGGAAAGTGTCCAATCCTTTGAGTCTATTTACACCTGTCCTTGTTTGAGGTAGAGTGACAATGTCATGTGGCTTTCCAAATTAGGCATAATGCTTTCCTCATTTTACTCTCCCTTTTACCTCTTCATATTTCCTAGCCTCTATATTTTTTCATTATTAATTAATTAGCAAAAGGGGAGGAAAAAGCATAAGAAAATTTAAGACAATAGTCTTAGTGAGTGGAAAAATGTGAGTGGAAGAATAGAATTAGTTTCTTATGCAGAAAACAGACCTTGGATAAAAATATACTTCCCACCCACTAAATTCTGCTTTATTTTAAAACTAATGATATTTTAAAAAAATAATTTAATCTCTTTTACTTATATTCATTACTGGATGGCATAGTCTGTGAGGCCTTGCTGTCTCTGAAGTCATATAATATTCCTTTTTGATGTGATACCACCTTATTGGTGATTTAAGGCTACCCAAAGTTCATCCTAGTGATGCTTTCAGGAGTATTGAAGAGATCTTTCAGTACAGCAGTATTTTTCTTGTCATCTTTTTTACATCTGCAGGAATCTGTAATTCTACTAATTAAATGTTAAACATAGAGGCAGTTTTAAGACTGGGAGGAAAGTCATTGACAAATGCATAAACCACAAAGGAATAAGATGTTGCTATGATATTCTTGGGTTGTGTTCACTCCCCTTTCCCTCACGCCTCATCCCCCGCCCCTCTCCCTTTGACTAGTCTCCCTCTCCTTTATTCAAATTAGTAAGTTCTGCATTAGACTGAGTTGTTCAAGAGTATATTACAAAAATACTCAGTTCTATGTAATGGGTCAAATCCCTGAGTGTTTTGACTCTGATAAGAACAATTGACCTGTACTAGGTTTGTTGGACTTTGTTAGGATAATTCTTTTGCACGATTAGGATATCACAAAGGATAAGGAAAGAATGAGCCTTTTCATGCAGGCAGTGCCATCTCCTTAATCATTACATCACCATTTCCCCTTGGAGGCCTCACAAATGCAGTCCTCTTCCTCCTCCTGGCTCTCTTACTTTGCTCAGAAATAGTTAACAATCATTGCTTCCTCTTGTGGCAGAATAATAATAGCAGTGGAAATGATCAAAGCTTGATAGTGGTGTTTGCTGATGTCTCCTTTAGTCTTGTGAGGATGGTGCCATAGGCTTTACTACTTACTGGTCTTGTAAATAACTATCTTGTTTTTTTCCTGATATTTTGGGAAGGACTGTGGGATGTCAAGATGAAGCCTTTACTGGCTTCAATTCATTAGGCTGTTCAGAGCTTGCCCTAGGAAGCTTAGTGTTGCTTACAAAACAAAGTATACGTTATTGTTCACCATAACTGTAACATAGTAATTTTCTTATCTCTGCTTTCATTCTTTATCTCTCGATATGCATAATCTGCCAAAGACTTTCTATTTCTATTACTCAGTAAATAAGGAAATGGTTGTTCCGTGCTTCAATATGTCCTGCAAAAGTTTGCTTAAAAAAGCTTGCCTGCATATAAATGAGTTGGCTTGGCACTATACTTTTAAAATTGTTATGAATACTTTGAAAATAATTGGGAGAAATAAATGGTAATTTTTTAACTACTATTTTCTTAGGGTGTGAGGGGACAGGTAACTTGAGTGGGAGGAAAATATGTAGTTTTCTGTGGAAGTTAATTAAACAATTTGATTTTTTTGCAACATTTTTCCCTACGTGAGAAGAAATTTTAATATTATTTGGAAGCATAGGGCATGTTTGCGTTAAGTTTCCAGGACGTTAGTACCAGGGTTGTAACGTCTCAGGTGCAACTACAATACAGTTTTGCTGAGAGCTGCAAACCTGTGAGTTTGAAATGAGAGCTGTACATCATGGGAATTGGTGCTAAGCAGCTAGGACTAAATGAAAAAAAATAAATAAACGTTTGTTTGCATGTGGTTATTTGTGTGTTTGCACACCAAATGTAAAGGTAGCCCTGCTGTTTGCCTCTTACTAACTTGTTATGCTCCAACAGTTGCAATTTAAACATGAAGCAAAATAGTGATGGGATTTTTTCCTTCAACTCCCACAGTGCCAACCCATTTCATTATATTAAAGAGACATGTTAATCAGGGCTGTTTAAATACTCTTGCAGAAAGCACAATACAATATGTGTTGTTTTGGCAAATGACATACATTTATGTGGTTTCTCATACAAGCAATTATTTCATCTATGCTCTGAAACAATGACTGACTAATACTTTTTCTAACATAAGATTTTGTATAATTATATATATTTTCCTTCAGCATTTCATAAAAACCTGAGGTAGGTTTAATGTATACATATTAGTTTTATTAATAATATTAATGCCACCAACTTTTTCCTTTCTTGAAGATAGAAATGATTTTGCTATATTTCCTACTTAATGGCCAGTAGCATATGCAGAATACACATTGCAGTTCTGATTAAATCAAAGATATGTTTCATTATGTGCATTGTGCAAATAAAAGATACATAACTCTTTTTAAAAAAAATATATCATGACAGGCAATTACAAATCATTAGCACTGCAGCTTTAGGAAGCTTCATTCATATAATCTGCTGTCTTGTACCTTCCTTAATGCATTAAATATTTCTTTTTCAAGACAGTAATGTCTGCCAAATGAAACAACAGAGCATGTTAATTCACATTTAAAGCAGGCATTCAGTTGTCATATTGCAGCACTGCTTATTCAATGCTGAAGAATTCTCTACTACCTGTTATACATTTTAAATGAAAAAAAAAACAAACAAACATGATGTTAGAGAAAGCAGTACTTACTTGAGAAGGATTCTGCAAGCTCTCTTCTGCTAGTCCACAGACTGAAATGATGGAGCCAGATTTAGAAGTAGCTTATTAGGTGCATGCTGCTTCAACAGTTACAGCTCTTTTCTTTTTTTTTTTTTCCTTAACTGAAAGACAGGATCGTTTTCTTTTAATGAAGCTAACATAGAATGATATGCTGTACATGTTGCTATGAGAGCATACACTTGCAGAGCAAAGTCAAGCAATTGCAGAACAACTTAGCAAGGGTCATTCCTTATCGACTTGCCAGTACTTTTCTGTATAGTCACAAACTTCAACAGCATCAAGGAGGGTCATGGTATGTCACAAATGCAGGAAATTACTAGTTAGTCATGTACACTTGAGATTGAAAGTGATTGAGTCAGTATTGTTTGCGAATATAAGTAGAAAACTGGGTAGAGTCAAAATCTTTCAAATGGAACACCTACTGAATTCCCTTAAGAGGGGTCAAGGCTCTGATTACAATAAAAATGCAGTACCTGCTACTCTACTTCACTGTGGTGGTTGTATACTACTTCTAGATCTCCAGCCCTGAGACAGGAATGCAGGAATAGCCCACAGGGGTCACACAAAGTGAAAAGTTAAGTATTTTTTTTTGCCTTTGATATTTTAGCAGAAAAACTTTTAAGCATCACATTTCTGACTGTAACAAACCATTGTAATTACAAAGGCATGTAATTATGGTTTTAAAATCATCCACCTATATCTAATATATAAAAATACTTGGAGTTTTAGTGATAGCCATTTAAAATATTTATTCTTTTTTGTTAGAATTCTGCCTGTATAAAGCTTGTACATCATGATCCTGTAGTTAATTATATCTGCAGTATTGCACTACAGAGAAGAAAACCTTCTTCAAATTTAGCCCTGCACTTTGAAGTATCCTACTTTAAATTGTCTATAGACAAAGGGTGCTTTTGGATAGGGAGTGATCTCTGATTTATTTTTTAATTAGAAATTAATTCTGAGTAGTCAAGTTTTGGCCTATCCTGATTTGGCTTGTCAAAAATCTGGACCTTCCACCTCTAATGTGAAGACAGAATTGAACTCTATTATGACCCATGCTCTGAATCATTAGCTTTACTACCCTACATAGGGAGATGGCCAATGGTTAACCATATCTCTATGCCTTGACTTTAAAAAAAAAGGTATCGGGGAAAAGGAATGATAACTGATTACACGAAGTTATTGCATTGTGGCTGTTGAGATCCTACATGCATCCCAGAGTGTACATGGTTGGGAAGTCATTCACCTTGCAGCTGCTCCTCATCAGCTATCATTGAGTTTTAACATTAAAGAACATGCAAGACCTGAGTCTTCATGGAGGTAGAACTTCTCAGTATCATAGGGGCAAACTCCTAACACAGCACATTCCTTTCAAAAGAGAAAACAGACCTTGCCTCTTAAAAGGCAGTGATTAATGCCTCTGGACTGACACTGAAATCAAAACTGGACTCAGCAAAAGCAGCTGAAGTCCACCGCTCATTATTTCTAACAGCTGCAAGATCAGATTTTTTTAGCCCAGAAAGACCTCTGCATATCTCTGTAATTCGGGGTTTGTTTTTTTTTTTTTTTTCATTTTTAAGATCTTTTGACTAGCAAATTCTTCCCCTCATCCTCCTTTATATCTTAAACAGACTGGTGAGCCAAATGCAAATAGACAGTCATTATATACCAGGACCTCCAAGACAGGTAAGAGAGAAAGGACATTGCATTTCTTATGAGAAATGACATTTATTTTTTCCAGTGATCTGACATGCAAGGAGAGGAAACATGACTTGGAGCAACAAAATGTTGCCCAGCCCTGTGTGGTAAAGTCCAAATCAGCCCAAAGAAATTCCAGTTTCCAAATGGAAGTAAGTCAAGGCAGAGAAACTCCTTGTTGAACAAAACTTCTGACATGAATTACAAATCAACTGTCTTTCTTTATGTCCTTTTCCACTTTTCCATCTTCTTGGCTTGCTTTTCCTTTTCCACACTATGTGGTGCTATACCAAACAAGCTTCCTTTCACTCCTTGCCTCTCCTTCAGCAGAGCTTTCTCCTGAATCCATAATCCTATTTTGAATTCCTATACAGGAAACGTGAAGCATTTCAGAATGAATGGCTGGCACAGCCACTGAGCTTGGGGAAAGATGCAGAATTTATGATCACTAGCCTGGCTGAGAAAACAGTAATATGATTGATTCTAAGTATACCTTGCAGAACACTGCTATCTAACCACTCATTCTTTCTCCTTTTTTTTTCTCCGCCTCCCTCTTCCCTCAGTAAAATAATTGCTAACAATAACCTCAGCAGCAGTCAAAAAAGAAAGTACAGTCAAGGCTCAACTTTGAATTTCAGCAGTAATGTGGCTGGAATCTTTGGTGTCACCCTGTTATGGGACTTGAAATGGATAATTTAAATGTTATTCAAATTGAGGGCCACAGGTCTTCGAAGAGTGAGAGAATTAATGCAATGAAGTTATTTCTTAAAGCAAAAATCCAGGGCCAGACTGGTACCATTGTTCAGCTGATCATTGTTTGTTGAACTTAATTGCTTGGCAACTTGATGTGAAGTCGTACAATTTTTATTGCACTAAACAGACTACAGATTAACTCTTCCAGTACATTCCAGCTCAACTTGAATGAGTAACAGCGAAGGCTGCAGAAATACTGCTAGGTAACTTCAAGTATTGTCTAAGTGTCTATGGAGAAAAGGTGCATCTCCAAGTGATCTTGGGTAGTATATTTGAAAGCAGTAACAAGACTTGAAAGACAATAGAAGCTTTGGAAATTTTAGTCCCTATTAGTGCCATCTTCTTTCAGCATCATGTTTTAAATCCTTGTCATAAATGCTCTCATATCCCCAAATCTAGATATAAAATAAGCAAAGTTTAGAAGCTAGAAAACTACCCAGTGTAAAACAAAGCATTACTCTTTAACAAAGATAGCAGTTTGCTACAGAGAAAACTACTATGATTATTGAGAATTTAGGATAATTACTGTATTTATAAGTATGTATACACACATATAGAATTGTACATACATATGCACATACTCTGATTTGCAAAATAATTTATGCTTCCATGTGAAAAAAATTTAAAACTTTTCATTTATTTTCTTCAGTTATTAACTAAGAGCAAGGTTGCAGTAAGAGTAGTGATAGTATGTGTGAATGGTATCTTATGCTTTTATAAGGAGCTTGGTGATGCTCAGCCACTTTATTTGCTTCCCGTTATGAGAAGATCTTGGAAATGTCTTTTAAAAATATTTCTTTTGCTATGTCATGGGAAAAATGTCATAAAAATATCATGGAATGGTCACTTGTGTTTGAATACAGTTTTGCCATCAGTCACCAAACATTATGGTGAGTTTAATGTCTTTAATTGGTTTTGCTCATGCTCCCTTCATGGGGTGATGTGAGCAGGAGGGAGTTTGGAGAAGGAAGATTATTCAATTCTTGTGTGTGGGGGGAGTACTCTCTATTGCTAAGCCACAACATAATGAAGGTGCTTGACAGTTTTTTTCACAATCCTTCCCTGACAATCCAATGGCAGTTGTGCAAAACTTCTTGTCTTTAACAGGGAGAGAGAAAGAATGTTCCTTGACTAACTCAAAACCTACAGAGAAACACTGTCAGGGTGCAGCCATGTCCAGGAGCTCCCAGGGGCAATGTGCCACAGGGGCTTCCCTGGGGCTTCAGGGCACAGACCTCACCTGCCAGGGTCCTGTGTTTGCCCTGTAGTGACTGTGTACATCTGCCTCAGGCAAAGTCATATGGTCTTGGTGGCTGCAGTGGCTCATTAGGAACAGAAATCTCAGGAGGGACTAGCCCTGCAAATGCTGGACTTTTGGACAAACATAAAGTCATCCCTTAAAAATTGAAGATCTGACTAAGGCTATTTGCTGAATTTGACCTCAGTCTGGAAATAATCTCAGCTGCTCTGAGCCCACATTTCAAAACAAAAAATAAGAATGTCCAGCTTGTATCCTAAAGACCTAAGTTGTACCTTAGCTGAGGGATTATTCTGTCTTTGTAAATCCTCTGGGATTTTTCAGCAAAATAAATGTCTCATCTGACTGCAGTACTCATCACTCTGTCAAATGTAATCAAATATAAGGAGAGGAGAGGGGAGATAACCTTGAGAGAGGGGGTGTGCTGCAAATTCAGGCAATATATAGCAAGATCCCTTTCACGTGTGCACTAATCTTTTCTCCTTCATGTTTATCATTCTCCACACAGAGCCTGCTATCTGCACATCAGTCACTCTCAACGTTCAGCAGCCTGGCTATTGTACACCTATGCACATATTCCTAGTTTCCATTCATTTCACATTTGTATCATCATCTAAACACCTCTACAGAAGCCATAGCATGCACAGCAAATTAATGTTGTTAATGAGTGCATTTGTGAGGAGACGTTTCTGTTTATGGGAGATGGTCATTCTGGATACTTGTGGGTTAGATTTTGTGTTCCAGTAAACGTCTTTTTTGTTTAAAAAAAATCCAACAACATGTGTATGCAAATAATGTTTTAGGAACATAAACTTTACTTTTTTTTTTTTTCAAAATAAACACATAGGACTTTGATGGCGTTCAGATGAGAACTTCATTAAAAGTAGGAGATATAATACTACCCTGTTGACTCCAATACAGCTTGGAGCAAAAAAATACTTATCCTTGGGTCAGCACAGCTAAGTACATGACCTGATGGCAATCTCTACCTTTAAATTCCAAGTGTGTGTGGTTAATTATGGAAATAAAGGTACTAAAGTAGAATGCTTTTAGAATTTGTGAACTATTTTTGTATCTTTTTTTCCTGTTGCTTTGAGTCTTTATGGATTTTCAACAAGATCGTGTTCTTTATGCCATCTGTAACCAGCATTTTTCCAATATGTTGCCAATGCTGCTTCACTGGTTATTTCTCTTGAAATTGCTTCAAGAAGATGTAGGGAAGGCAAAATAGAAAAAATCAGACTCCAGATGCCAAATTGATTTGCAGAAATTAACATGCCTGTTAAACTCTATTCAGGCAGCTTTTTGCATGGTATATTTGTTGTATGTTGTTAAATTTGACTCACAAGAAAATGAGTCTCTTTTTCAGACCCTTCAGATCCTGCTGTAGTAATGAATAAACTCCAAAATGCAAGTTCTAGGTAATCCCCTCTAGGTGCATAGATACAAAGGATAACTTTAATAAGTTTTTAATATTTGTGACATGAGGAGGCTCAATATCATCATCCAAATCATAAAGTTCAGATTAATTTTAACTTTTTGATCTTTCCAAAATTTAAGAGTTTCAAAAATTTATCCTGGACTCATGATTGAACTGACAGATATCCCATTTAGGATTGTTACATAAGGACAGTGCCAGATAGCCCTGAAAACTTATCAGAAGTCTGCCATGTGGTGTGGTGTTTGTCTTCCACGTGGACTTTAGCAAAGCAGTGCTTTACGCAATAGTCTGTATTTCGTGTCTTACCTCCTGAAGAATTACGCTGTTACTGCTCTCATCCTCAGTGAATTTCCCTGAAGAAATATATTGCTTAAAGAGGCTTTCTTCTGCTAAAATATCTTTTATTTCTGGCAGCTAATAAGACCATTTCTTACTTCTGTGCCACTAAGGGGATTATAATGAGGCAGGCTGCATTAAAAGATACAGAGTAGAAATTCACAAACAGTGTGGCAGAAGTATTCAGATACTGATGATGGATTGTAGTGGTAGATAGTGGACCAACAAAATCGTGCCTGTCATTATTGCATTGTCTGTATTTTTTTGCTCTTGTGGTTTAGCTCCAGACTGCAAAAAAAACTGCTCCTTCAACCCCCTCCCCACCCCACCCCCCCCAGGTGGAATGGGGAGAAGAAAAAGGTAAAACTCATGTGGTATCAAATATCCCTTTGGCTAGTTTGGGTCAGCTATCCTGGCTCTGTCCCCAAACAGATTCTTATAAAATTTAACTCTATCCCAGCCAAAAATCAGGTCAGCTGTATGGGATGCTTTCTTTTTCTTTCCTTCTTCTGAATTCTAAGTCATGTATTTGAGTATTCATGTTTATTGTGCTCAGCAGTAATGTGAATGAAAGTGCCTGAGAGGAGAAAGTTTGTTTCTGGGGAAGTTGGATTTGAACTTTGATACAGTATGTTGCTCCAGGGCTTGAGGGCTAATAACTTTTGCCTGCATACCTACTAGGAAAAGTAAAATTTATTTTCTATTTTTATTGTTACAAGGTTGGGTTAAATAATGTTTTACATGGAATTTGTAGAATATGAACCTTTGGGGTCTTTTATTCCTGAAGAATGTTTTGTGATTATTCAGTTTGAAAAAGAGATAAGAGAAGCTAAGAAATAGAAGTATGTCTATGAAGTTCAGAGCGGTCATTTCAGGCCCCCTAGGAATGGCTAAGCATATTATTTGAGATATAGCAGTCCTTGTAGCACAGAGTAGCTAGACAGACCAGAACTGTATCAAATCCTAGAATGAACAGAAATGACTGTTGTAAATGAACTACCTTCAAAATTGCAAAACTTCCCTTAAGTAATATAGTAGGCCACAGGCTAAGAGAGGTAATGTAACAGAAGGAATTGCTTACAGAGATTAACATATGTAGAATATAATTTTATATTAAAGAATAAGGAAAGCAGCAAGGGTGGATTAATGAAGCTAGTGACATAAGAGAATGAATAAATTCTTGTCCAATCTAGCATCCTTACCATATAGAAATCCTGATGGTTTTAGGGCAATTTGGATGAGGTTGCTTTGCTGATCTGAATGCAAATTTAAGTATTTCAGACAGTTATATGGCATTAGAGGATGATGATTTTTAGAAGTGTTCAATGCTACTGCCATTGAAAATTCAATCAAATCTCTGGAATTTAAATGTGGGAATACCCAAGCATCCAGCACAGGATTTTTTGAGATTCACTAATATGCAGAACAAGGTGACTGTGCTGTTATCTCCTGGTTGTGTTTGCTGCCCTGAGGCATCAACAGTTTTCTCAGGGCACAGCAGTTCTCCCTGATTTGGTAATGTTTTTGGGCTTAGCCTTCTCAACCTTCTGTTTATCAGGGAGATCCTGGGCCACAACAACCATACCACCATACCAACCATCACACTCCTTTGATTGCACATCCAATTTGACCAGCATTTTTCAGGTAAAATCTGTTACTATCTCTTTGAGATGTGAACAATACTATTGTTTTGATATGTGTTCAGAGAGGAGAAGCAAGAGATGTGCTGAATATCTGAAGTGTGGCAGATCTGAGTTATTCTCCATGAGCCTCTGCCTTACAGAAAGTCAGTTCTAGCAAGTCTACAAAGAGCTGTTCTAAGACACCGCCCACACAGGAAACTTTTGGGAAATTTGTACATCCTGTATGAATAGAATTGCATATCTCACATGGAACCTTGTGCTACATCAAATTAGGTTGCTTTGGAGAAAAGCAAAGTACCTTCCTTCCTGTAGCATACTTTTGTCCAGTTGAGGATGTTCAGACACTATTTCCTTGTAACTAATTGTGCTGACCACCTTACAAATAAATAAGGGCTACATATGAGTTACTTTGTTATTTCAGTTGCTGAAAATGAGGACATTTTCATTTCCCATTTTCCCAAATGTTGCATAATATTTTGTGATGATTGCATTGTGGTAATGATATATTTACAGTTACCTGTCTAATGCAGGATAAGTGAATGCAGAACCAGCAGTGTCAGAGTACATAATACCTAGCTAATGTTTTTTATGTGGGTGAAAAGCCCTCATTAATTTTGACAGAAATACACTAGTTATAAAAGCTAAAGTACTATTTATCAGAGCAATGTACTATATTTAATGCATGAAGTGTATGTTGTCAAGAGGAAGAGTTTCTGTTTTACTCTGACCAAGAATTGTTGGTGACCAAGAATAGTCAGTGATGAATGGAACAATCTCTGTGTAAAAGATGTGTATTTCGCTTTACAAAATGGCATGGGTTCCAATTAATTACTTGAATGCCATCACTGTGCGCAGCATGGTGCAAATACTCACCTTGTTTCAAGGGAAGGAAAACTGTAACTTTAGCTGTGAAGTGCTTACTAGAGTTAGCAACCGGCCCTGGGTCATGTCTTTTGCTGTTTAGGCTTGTTCTACTGCTCTGCTCAAGATGGGTTACCTAGTAGCTTCTCAGACAAAACATTTGGCTGGCAGTTACAGTGCAATGTAGCCTCCACTTCTGTGCTTGTCACACCTCGTTATGAGGCAAAGTGTTCTGTTCCCTGGGGAACACTTTTGAGGCCAACCTTTTTCTCCCTCACGTTAAACGTAGTTTAATCACCAAACTTTTGCTATTAATATATTTATTTTTAAATACTTCCCTTTTTATGAGCACATAGTAAAGGTGCATTATACATTAGTCATAGCATAAAATAACTCACATCTTTCATACATAACCAAAGAAAATAATTCTTCAGAAACTTTTATCTGGGTTACTGCAATTTAGCAATTTAACAATTTTTGGGTCCATGTCCTGCTAAAGTGGTGGGCAAAACTACTCCTGGGTTTGGTTCTGCAGACTCTACTTTTCCAAGTTGGACTGGCTGTCTCTATATACTGGCAAATTAGCATTGCTAGCACTGGGGTTACCTGATACAAAAGAACTTTGTCTGTACTGTTGATCTGTCTTAGCCTCTACAATAGCAAAGTTATTTGCAAGTTTTCTACTTAGAATGTGCCTTTGTACAGTCCATACTAATACTTACGTTGTGCCCAGGAATTGTTTAGGAATAGGCTGGTTAATCTTGAGACAAAGCTATGCCAGGCTAGAATTTCATTATAATGGTACTTCATTGCCTAGAAATGTTTACATTGTACACTAACATAGGTCTGGTCTACTAGGAAAAAGTTTTTTGTAACTGTTTATCAAAAAGCCCCAAGAGCTTCATTCTGCCACATTTCTATTCCTTCTCCAATTTTTAGTTGTCTAAAGTCAGCTAAGACAACAGCCTTTGTATTGCTGCTGTTTTATTTGATAGAACTATGTTGTTGGACCTACTTTCATTATATCTGTCTTGAATAAACCAGTGAGCTCTTCATCTACTCAAGAATCATAATCAAATTGTGGTTTGGGGCTGTTTTTATTTTATTTTTACTCAGCTGGTTTCACCTAATTTCAATACAACATAATAGTATTTTCTTGAGTTCCTTGCAGAAAGTCCTCCATGATGGGTGCTTCTTTTATCTAACCAGCATTCATCAGTTCTATGATGCTGATTTCCCAGAAATAGCATTAATTTAATCTTTCATTATTTCAATTCCCTTTCCCCACCTCCCCACTTGTATTTTTACACTCATCTGTTCTGCTCATTGCTTAGAACAAGTACAGTCTAAAATCAGTACATTCTTTTATTCCTTAGCGCATGGATTAGGAATTCTAACTTTAGATACCTAAGTTTGAATATTGTGTCACCACATATAAATATAATTCATGCCTAGGAATAGGGTAGCACTAAAATTCGTAAGTTTGTCATTGCTGGTGATAAGCAAATCCCCCAAACCTTAATACGAGTAATTACTTACATTTCAAAAAAGTCCAAAGAAATTTTGCCCTAAATTTTATCAAGCTCTTTTAAGAAACTTTCAGGAACATTTTCTTGACTTGTTGACTGGGAAAATATATTATTTATATGCAATATACTTAAAGAGTTAGGGAGCTGTATATAATGTGAGCTACACCGTACTCCATGATTATCACCTTGCAAATCCTTACATAACGAAGTGAATAACCCACAAATAGTACTGATTATTGCATAGACACTTACAAAGATTAGGGACCAGTTTTGGTGTTCTGTGTATTGTTGCATTGGTCACTCAAGAAGTTTGGACACCTCAAAAACATAAGCATCACCTATGCTAAGTAAAACCAGTTTCAGCTCAAAATCTGCCTTGGTCTAAATCTTTTGGCAGTAGTGAACATATTTTTGGGGGGCTGTGATAGAAAGAATGGTTGCTTCAGCAGCTTCTGCTTTTGAATTGTCAGAAGAATCTTGTATCATAGAATCAAAGAAAAGCCCAGATTGGAAGAGACCTCAAGAGATCATGTGGTCCAAACTTTGTGGGAGAGGGAGCCTAGATGAGCTTATCTAGCACCCTATTCATTTGCATCTTGAAAACCTGCAGAATTACTACAAAAGTAATACATAATTTTATATAAGTAAACTGAGAATATAGGGAGTTTTTTATTTTTCAAGAATGTATTGGTCATTGCTCTAATTTTTCTTTATTCAGTCATTTGGGTTTGTTTTTTTACAAGTGTTTTTACATGAAAAATAAAATTTCATTACAAGAAAAACATTTTCTTGTGGGGTTTGGGATGATATTGCGAGAAAAGGCAAAAAATCTGTTTTAAACATGCAAACTAAAACCACAAATATTTCATTACACCAATGGATATAAGCTAAAATATAGTTGACTCAGTAGAAAATACTCTTATTTAGCTGGGTGAAGTAGACAAAATGGGAAGAAAAATTTACATAAATAGATGAGGTATTTTCTGAGGGGAAACCTCACCTTTTTAAAAATTCCTGAAATATTTTAAATACAAAGCCTGTGTGAAACTCAGGTCAAGTCCTGAAAACATTTTCAGGGACAACTTGTTCCAGTGTTCAGTCACTCTCACAATAAAAGTTATTTCCTTATATTTAAAAGGAATTTCCTTTTATCACAGAACTGTAGGGGTTGGAAGGGTCCTTAAGAGATCATTGAGCCCAGGCTGTGCCCATTGCTTCTCATCCTGTCCCTGTACTGAGAAGAGGCTGGCTTTATCATTACTCTCCTCCGTCTCCTCGACCTTGTCTAGATGCAGACTTGGAGGTTGGTGGCCCAGCCTGTGGCAGGGGGACTGGAACTTGATGATCCTTGGGGACCCTTCCAACACAAACCATTCTGTGATTTATACACATTGATAAGATCCCCATTCTCCAGGCTAAAAACCCAGCTCCCCAAACTCATTTCATATGACAGATGTTCCAAATGTTTCATCATCCTTATTGCCCTTCACCAAATTATCTCCAGTAAATTTCCCTTCTAGTGGGTAGCCTAGAACTGGACCCAGCCCCTCAGGTGTGTCTCTCCAGGGATAAGTAAAGGGAAGAATGATTTCCATTGACTTAGTCCTAATGCAATACTTGTCCTAATGCAGCTGGCCTTCTTTGTCATAGAGGCACATTGCAGGCTTATGTTCAACTTCTTGCCTACCAGGAACCCCAGGTCCTTCTCGGAAAATCTGCTTTCCATCTTGGCACCCAGACTGTATCAGAGCCTGGGTTATTCTTCCACAGGTGAAGGAATTCCTTCACATTTCCTTTTTTAATTTTTTTTTTAATTTCATTCCTCCCTGCTCATTTCTCCAGCCTGTCAAGGTCTCCCAAAATGGCAGTCTAACAATTTGGTGCATCAAATCCTTCCCAGTTTTTTACCAGCTACAGACTTGCTGAGGGCCAAGTTGGTACAATCACCCAAGTAATGAATGAAGGTGTTGATCCATATTAACCATGGTATCCATTCCTGAGGCATAGCACTAGTGACTTACAAAAGAAAGAGAGGATCAATATACTTGTGCATGATAAATTCTGCAGAAAGGCTAAAGGAAGAGGAACTATGAAATTTTGTCTATTATGCTTCTAAGGCTGGTCTTGCATATGTACATCTACTATACTGACATTTGGAAGAGTTTCACTTACTGTGGAAACTCCTAATTGTTTCAATCCCTTTTACTGCTAGTGACCACTAAACCAGGATACAGAGGAAAATTGACAACATTCAAATAAGGAATGAAGTAAGTCAAAATTGCTCATTTTTTTCATATCTAGATCCTGACATCGTCAAAGTAAGTGATTTCATTTCGGACCACTTTTACAGAACAGTTCTAATCAATTAATACAGTTCATGCATTATACTGAAATTGAACGAGAGGAACAGAAATGCTGGCAGCAAGTCAAAGTTGAAGGTACTTCTTTGTCATTTGATAAAATAAATGAATGGTTTTCCGGCAAGGCTTCTGAACCTTTAAGAAAGGTCACTCACGCACTGCGAGGGAAATTGTCTTTCAATCAACTCCTCTCCCCACTTTGGCCTGATTTATGTCTTATCATTGCAAGTATCATCTGAAAATGAAAATAACATAATGTCATAGTGGTGTTATTGGAAAAAAGAAAATAACATCACTGCCATTACTACTGACATAAAACCAAACTGACCTGTGAATAAAAGCATTACAGCTGATCAAAAGCTCATATTTTGTTGTTGCCACCAAAGACACATCTCAAAATAGCCTGTCTTTGTAGTTATTTTATTTCCAGTGTATTTCTTGCAAAGAGTTGTTTCTGATTCTGGGAAAAATTAAGGTTCGCTATTGTCCTAACACAAGCTCACAGTTGTGGTGATGCTTTTGTCAATAATCTAAGAACTGGAGGGATTTGAAATAGGAGAAAGATATTTCCTATGTGCTTGAGATGTCCTTTTAAGTCTTATAATGCAGGATGGAGAAGTATGAGGTAAGATAGGGTGAGAAAGAAGCAGCAACTGTGTAAGTTAAAGGTGACTTTGTAGAAAAGCAGCCTCTACAGTTGGTACATGCTTTCCACTACTTACTGTGTGAGCCTGAGAGAACCAGCCAGTCTTTGCTACCTCAGCTGTCCAATTAGAGTTGTGTAATTACCTCACAAGGACAAAACCATGATGGATAGGAGAATGCCCAGGAACTGCAGAGAAGACTGGTTGTAAGACCCCATGGGTGCAGGTGGAGGTGTAAGAGTTATGACTCTCTGAGAGCAGACAACCACTAAGATGCTGAGAGATGTTCAGTGTGAGAGGAAAGAAACCCAAACACATGTATGTATTCTGCTGTGGTTTACACACCACTGCAGTGCAAAAATTCATTCTCATGATGCTCTCAAACAGATTTTCTTTTCAAATTAAAATACTGAAAATGCTAAAGACTAAAGAATGGCTTAAAATGCTGAGTCATCACCTGAAATGGCCAATTTTCAAAGTCTGTTTTTTAATTTCTTATTTAAAGAGGGAAAATTGGAAAGACACATTCCAGAGCATTTGAAAAAGAAAAATACAGTGTTTTGTACAGATTGCCATTTATTCAGCTTTGTACCTGGACAATATGATATCTGATATAATATGTTCTGTAGAAAGAGTGCAAATGCATTCTGAGAAGAAACTGCAGCAGAGAAAACTTTGCTACATAATTACTAAAACATGTCTAGGCTTCATTCCCCAAAGCACTCTGTCAATCAGGTGGTGTCCTCTGGTGACTCCGAAACATGTAGACTGAATATAATGACTAGTTTATTCACTGGATATGTACATTTAGTCACTAATGCATTATTTTACACTCATTGTATTTTATCAGTGTTCATGGTACTAGCCACAGGTTTTGATTGAAATCCACTACTTGGACCTCAAAGAATTTTTTCTTGCAAAAATGAGGAATATTATGACTGTTCATTCATATTAAGCTAAGACAAAAAGCCCTGACTGTTAGCTTTCTGTCCATGGGTTCATTACTAATTATGTTTCATAGAGAACAAAACATCTCTGGCTCGTCTTTAGAGTGTCTTGTAATTTTTTGCTCCAAAATAGTATTCAACAATAACACAATTATCTGTGTCAAGTCACCAAGAAAGCTGCTGTAAAACAATTTGAATAACCTATGAATTGCATGATTCTGCCATTTTCTCTGAAATGCAATGAAAAACAAAGGTGGAGAATGAAAAACCTAAATATGGATTCTTGTATGACAATGAACTACTGGCAGTATAGTAAAACTCTTCTGTTTTGTGACTTTGGAAGAAAAAAAAAGTCTGCCATGATGAAAATCACTATAAAGTACACAACTTGTCTTTCTTCCAATATTTATTCAGCACACATTTTCAATGTATTTTGGAGTATGGTTCTTCACTGATGAGCAAGACTGGCTAAATACTAAAAACCATATGACTGACATCTACTTTTAAATATGGATAATTCTTATACCCACTGAGCTCCTTGTACAAAATCTGATAGGGAATCTGACACAAAATCACAGAATTGCAGGTGTTGGAAGGGACCTCCAGAGATCATTGTGTCCAATGGTGCTGATATCTGCATGGCAACAGCAGGAGATTAGAGACTGCAGTCCAGTAGAGTGAACTTCTGAACTGGAATTCATAGGAGTTAGGGCAGCATATAAAAATCTTACCTTCCTGGATTGGAGTTTGACCAAAAAAAAGTACTAAAATTACCCAAACCGGTTTTGCATACAAGTTATATGCATGTATGACGTGACTGCTTATCTTTTTGCTGGATGTATACCTTCTTAAGAGGACTAGTAGGACTATGGAAATGGAAAGAAAAGACTTTTTTTCTGTATCTTCTGTTCCTAGACTTCATGGGGTTTTCTTATTTACTAGTACAGAAGGCATTTGAGACTAGAGTCTTGTTTGATACCATCTTAATTTTAAACATCAGACTAACCTAAACTGAAATATTATGCTTGGATTGCATATCCAGATTATTTAGACAGGGACTGGTAACACTAGTTCTTTACAAGATTTTGCCAAAAGCAGCCCAACATGCTCTCCTCTTGTATCTAGAAACTGCCATCCTTTACTTTTACAAAATAAATAGATTAATGTGAATCCAATCTTTTACATAACCCCTAAAATCAAAAGGTACCAGTAGCACCTCAGACAGAATAATAGTGGCTATGGGTGCTCAGATATTGAATTCATCGTTGAAACTAAAATATTTGCAGTTATGTCTTTTAGGCAACATACTGCTGATTATGAGATTTAAAAGGAAGCTGTGTTGCTGTCCTGAGCATTAAATCCAAGACTGTACACATGAGGGTAGAACTATTCCTACCTGACATGCATTCACAGGGAAGGACATTTGTCATGCTTCTTTGCTATAGTGACTACAAGCAGTTGAAAGGCTTAGGCGGGGTATTATTCTGTTTGCACCTATATTGGCACTGGAAAAACACACTTACAGAAATAGTAACAGTTAAAGATACAACCTCTTTCTGTGTTTGGTTTTGTGCCACTACTGCCAATGGCTTATATTTCATATTCTCCTTAAAGACATTTCTTTGACTTAACTGGACCTTGGTTGTACTGGACATATGAAGCATAGGTTTGTGACATGGGTCTCCAGTCACTTGGTATGCAATCATCAAAGAAGTTAAACTCATGTTGTAGGACTGTTTTGATTCCTTGCTCTTGCAAATAAAATTTTAAAACTACTTTCTGGGAAGGTTTTATGCATTATATATCCAAGACTACAGCCAGCCTCAAGTTCTAACTCTCATGGGAAAGGCTTTCCAGGGACAAAGCCAGTGGCTATAGCCCACAGCAAAAGCAGAATCTTCTTCTTCCCTCCAACCTCATACTTCAAAAGTTACAGAGAAGAAAGGGGATATAAATCAAAAGGATCAATGTGTAAGCCTGAATCCACTTATGTAACTTTATTAGTTTTGAGAGGCTATCCTGTTTAAAGAGGAAAGAAAACATTTCAATTCAAGAAAAATTTGTAATTCTAATACTGTGTAAATTGTAACTGATTAATTCCTTATTGTTCCTGAGCTGAATGGTCAACTTGAAGTTGAGCAAAAGAGTAGGAGCTATTGAAATACAAATGTTCCATTCTGCAACAGGAAAGAAGGAAGGAGACATTCTCAGGCGACAGGAGACTTGCAAAAAATATCTATTCATATCTCAGTGCTGGGGGACTGTTAGTCCTCAGTGGTCTGTGCATGGATCAGAGGTAAAGCAGTGAAGTCAGCTGTTAGCTACTGTGAGGAGGATCATCTCCCCGGAGCAGGTAGTTCAGAAGGGAGAGGGACTGGAGTAGTGGCTAGGCCGTCAGCAGCATAGAGTCAGCTCTCCTCCGGATCAGCAGCCTGTCATGCTAACACATCCCTTCACTGAAGGGATATCTTTCCCCCATGCCTGACAGGTTGCAACAAGAAGGCTTCTGTTTTTTTTCTAAATCACCTTCTTGATGTCTCCTTCCCTGACCAGGGATCCCAGCTGCTTAGCTTCCCTACTCTCTAATTCCAAGTTACTGGCATTGCTATTCCAGCATTGGAGCAGCTGATAATGATGTGCTCACCTGGATGGGGTCTGATACACAATGCTTACTTGACCAGATACCTAGCCCTTCCCCAAGCCACAGGTCCTCAGGTGTCTCCCCCCCAGTCATATGGTATGGAATACTCCTATGGCTAGATAAGGGACGCACCTGTCCTGGCTGTGTCCTCTTACAACTTCTAAAAGTTAACTCTACCCTAGCCAAAAAACAGGAAAAAAATAATTATAAAGCTTGTATGAGCAAGGAATTAGTTTATGGCTAGCAAAGTGAATATGCCATTACTCTAAATTCTTATGTTTCCAAGATAGCCCGAATTAAAACATTATCACTGGTATATGAACGTTGTTCTAATCACCTGTTTAAACATTTCAATTAAACATTGCTCCTTAGCAGGGGGGGTCATTAAAAACTTGACACTCTGTTTTTTAATTAACTTAGTTTTTTTAATTAACTTATTTTTCTTTATTCATTTAAGGCCATCTATTTCCATGTTACCTAGAAGTGATAGGTTTGCCTTTACACAATATCATTACAGAATAAAATGCACTACGTACTTTCCTCAGTCCTAATAGTTGGAATCTTTGCACTGAATAAATGTGACGGTAACTGTAGTGGTGTGGCAGAGGCATTAATAAAACCATGAGATTTTTTTATATAGGTGTTTATTTTGGAGAAAAAAATATGATTATTTATATGCAATTTTAAGGTAGACATGGTAATACTGTTTTCACTCTGTACTGTAGTCTAAATAATATCTCTGTAAAAACTGGAAATCTTCATGAGCAGAACTGGTTCATTGGCTCTTTTGAAAATTAATCAAGCTTTCAGATTGTAATGAGAAGATAAGATTAAAGTTTGGCTAAATGTTAAATGCTAGTCATTACAGTAAAAAAGAAAACATTCCTAAGAAAAAACTCAAATTAAAAAATACTTCTGTTAAACTTGCAAAATATTGATATTGCCTTTAAGCTCTTGAACTGTTATTATAAACTTGGTAGCAGTGTCTTTTATGTCAGAATGTGTGTTTTTTCAGTGCCTGAAATACTTGAGATATTTAGCCAAGATACAAGCCTTAAAGTAATTGAAGTTTGCACAAGCTCAAGAGAGATTTTCATTTTATAGGCTAATATGTCCAAATATTCCATCTTGATTGAGCATAGCCAGGCTCAGGTTACAGAAATAATGTAAACGTGATCTCTAATAGCTGTTCTGGACAGGGATAAATACAGACATTAAAGCAAGGAAAGGTTTCTGTCTTTTTCTCATCTTATGTGATGTCTGTGCCCACATCTGGTGATACAGGAGGAGGAACAATAACTGAAATATAAGCAGAGAGAAGAGTCAGGTGAAAGTGAGGTGATGAAAAACTTAAGTGAAATGAAAGTTAATTGAAGTGGGAAAGAAATAAACTTACAGTTGAGAAGCACATAAGGAGTGATTGAATACAGAGAAAGAATTAAGGACATGGATATAGCTATGATTAAACAAGTGTAGTTTACACACAGAGCTAGTGGAAGATGGTATGACTACATGCAAAAGATGGATGATGTAGAGGAGAATCTTGAAAAAAAAATATTAATTATTTTAGAAGTTTAGAAGACAAAGGTAGATTAAAGTAAAATGTGCCTGTTTATGCTACCATAATCCATCTGAGATAACACAACTTGAAGAATACTTAGCCCTCTAAGTTTAGCTTTCATTGATTTCAACATCATCTGCGAGACTCAAATACAATAGCAGATATTTATTCTAGGGAATGTTGTTCTGAAAGTACAGGTGATTTCTTATACTTTCTGCTAGGCTTTCACAGAATCACAGAATGTTAGGAGTTGGAAGGAACCCTGAAAGATCATCCAGACCAACCCCCCTGCCTGAGCAGGATCGCTTAGATTAAATCACACAGGAACACATCCAGATTGGTCTTGAATGTCTCCAGAGGAGACTCCACAGCCTCTCTGGGCAGCCTGTCCCAGTGCGCTGTCACACTCACGGTGAAAAAGTTCTTCTTTATATTCAGTTGGAACTTCCTATGTTCCAGCTTTGTACTTTTGGCGTTCATGTAGACATGTACAAATATGTTTATTGCTTGCATCAGAACCATTTAACAACCAGTGTGGTTAAGTTAATCTGCCTGGTAATATAGTGGCACTGTGAATATGAATTATTATAATGGTGATTGCTCCCCAGCTGTGCGTGAATTAACCTCACCTTTTACTTGGACACCTTACAATCTCCACTACAGCATGAGCACCACTCTGCTTCCCACTAAATGTGTAAGAAAGGACTATATCCACAACACATTGCCAAGGAGCTAAAATCTGTGTCTTGTGTCACAAGCTGCCTCTGGGGAAGCCTGCATCTCCTCTGCAGTAATATCTATAGAAGGGGCCAGGCTTTTCTTTTAAATACACAATTGCTTACTGGCATGAGCCAGAGTTGCAGGATGAGAGATCTCAGCACCACAGCAAGAAGGGAGTCATTTTCCTTATGCCTGAGCAAAGGTGAGGCATACCTGACAAAGTCTCACAGGCACAGAGGAGGAGATAAGAGACTTTCTCTAATCAAGCCTTGATGCTAGTGCTTCTATTTTTGAAACAGGCTTACTCCAGTCCTCAATCTTAAATCAAAACAAAGCTGAGGTCCTGTGAAGCTATATGGATTATACTGTCACAACCTCCTGTTCTAGCGCGTAACTCCTTGAATAGTTTTTCATTATTTGATCCAAGATAAAGACATCAGCTTATTACTCCTCTGTAGCAGTGCTCCATGTCTCTAACTTCAATCTTTAACATTTCCAAAGGGCACTTGAACCACTTGGTTTGCAGTAACTTTTTTTAAAATGTAGACTGTTACAGATAAGATTTTTATTTTTGTCTGAGAACAGTACAACATCATAGTTCCAGAACCTACTAAACACTAAAAGCTTTAACCACATTAATCCTTTGAAATATTAGTTGTTTCTTTCTTCAGCGTCTCAGATTTCTCATTGACACTTCTGGGTCAATTTAAACTGATTTTTTTTAACCTGCAGCTTTTTTCCAAGTTTTCTTTTATCATTTTGAAACACCTATAATTAAAGGAAATCCTGTTTCTTTGTCCAATATTTTCTCCATCATTATAATTTGGATTTGTAAAACCCCAGTGAGCAAGTTAAACATTAGTGCAGTGGAAAAATTACTGGGTTTGTGTCAGTTGTTCTCCTTCCCTGAGAAAACCTTGAAAAACAGTCCATGTGACTTGTAAAAGCTATGTTGTCATCCAAATTATCTGCATTCTTTTTTGCTAGCTGTTGGGCGTCTTTGATTAAATTCACTTGTTTGTGTCTGAGGTTTGTTTCTTGACTCTGGGCTCTGCTGATCAATATACCCTATGCTGAATGAATTCAAAATGGTTCAGACTTGCTCAATGTGTTTTTGGCAAAGTGTTCAATTATATTTAAAGGGATGCATTTTGGGTTGTATAATTAATTCTAGTCCATGATTTAAATTTTTCTTTAGCAGCATATATCAACAAACACTCTTGCTCTTTGTTGTGGTATTCAATTCCAGTTGTCAGAAAATCAGCCATGTTCCTCTTTGCTCCTTTTCTGTGTAATCAGCAGAGTAGACTGGTTTAGAAATCTTTCCAGAGACATAATGAAATTTTTCTCTTGCATATTTTTTTCTCAGAAATTATTATGCATGATATAAAATAATGTCATGCCTTAAACACAGCCAGTAACTAAGCACAACACAACCACTCAACCATTCTCACCAAGGAGGTGGGGAAAGGAATGGAAAAATATGTAGATTGAGATAAAGATAGTTTAAAAGAATGTAAAAGGAAATGAATAATAATAGTAGTAAGAATAAAAATAGTAGTAACAATAATAATAAAACAAGTGATGCAGAAATGCTATTGCTTGCCACAAAAAAAAAAAAAAAAAAGAAAACAACCTGATGCCCAGTCTGTTTCTGAGCAGTGATCTTGCCTCCTGGCTAGATTCCTGTTATATCCAGAGCATGACATTTTATTGTAGGGAATAACCCCCTGGCCAGCCTGGGCCAGCTGTCCTGGCTGTGCTCACCCAGAACTTAATGTACTTAGATGCCACTGGTAAGCTGGTAAATCCTTGACTTAAATATAGACACTATAACTACCTAGTGACAAGTAAAACCATCAGCGTGTTGTCAACATTATTCTCATACTAAATCCAAGCCACAGCACTGTCCCAGCTGCTAGAAAGAAAATTAACTCTTTTTTCATTTAAAGCAGGAGAGGTAAGAAGTGAACAGAAGTTTAGTGCTTTTGTTTTGCTTTGGGTAGGTTTTATCTGTCAATTATCTCAATAAACTAAAGGTAGTGCTTGTGTATGTCATTTTTCTTTTTCCATGCAAACAGGAGCAGCGATTCCCACCAGCAAGATACATCACTTATTTTCGTATCAAAGCTGTCTGACATGGAAAAAACCTATATTCTGATGTCACTAGGGAAGCATCCATCACTTTGTTTCCAACTCTTCACAGATCAAGTCTGACATTTTTAGAGGTGTTAAGTGTATACACCATGTCTTAAGCATCTTTTTGGTTTTTTTGGTCATATATAACAGTGATGCTCTTGCATCTTGACTGAGGCCTTTATTATCTCTGTTTGATCATGTCCCTGCAACCTTCCCTGCAGTTTTCTGGAAAAAAAAAATCTCCTCTGGACAGTGATAGGGGTAATTCCTGATCTCTTAATTTCCTTTGGATTCTTTTGAACTGTTTTATAGGTCTCTTCAGCAGTTATACTGTTAAGATGGCTGTAAATATAGAGAAAAGCTTTGTATCCATCCTTAAAAAATGCTTTATCTCTCAGTACATTTGTGAAGCCGGTAAATACATCCTTGGTGATGTTAGAAAACCGCAATACACATTACATGACACATTGTCTAGTTGTGTAAGACTTGCTGAGGATTTGAGAATTGAGCATTGGTTTCCACAATCCTGTGCATTAGCCACATTAAGGGGGATCGTGGAAGGTGAAGTTGGAAAAATGCTGGTGTCTACATTAAGCTTCAGCAATGCCCTAGGTGGCTGATGGAGTATGCCACAAGCTGAAAGGTTGTCTTTATTCAAATGGAATCCATTGCATGTATGTGACTCAGACTCCTACTTACTGTTAAGACACTTTAAATACAAATTAAGATGCTCCCTCTACCCTTCCTTCTTTCATCCCTCAAAATAAGCTTCTAAATGTTTAGAATTCCTCAAAGTATTCGTTGGCAGTATGCTGCTATGAGCTTAAATGTTTCCAAAATTGCACACCTTTATCACATAGGAAGGGTGAGTACAAACTGAGTGAAACAGCTACCAGTTGGGCTTTATTTTTAAAACTGAATGTGATATCTACCAGGTTTTTGGTATAAATGTTCACACACAAATCTGTCTCAGATTAGATGTGTCTTTAGCCTTTCAAAATCTATATGCTGCCATTACAAAATCTTTCCAGGGAAGAAGCTTATTGCTCCACAAAATGGACAAATTGTATTTGTCTTGTATTAATATTTATGATTCTTTCCAAAACAAACATGACAAATGTTTTCGTTACATTATTTAAAGGAGTATGATTATCTCAGGAATGATTCACAAACATATGAAGTGGTTTTGGGGTTGTTTTTTTCACCAAGCAAAGCTAATACGCCTCTGTCAGAATTTTAATCTTCTTGCACTCTGTTTTTTTGTAACAATTGATGTTGCATATTGTAAACATTTTAAAAAATGACAGAACCACTGAATAGGAAAATTAGCTCCAGTGCCTATCGCAAAATAGCATTCAAACATGTATATCTGTGGGATAGTTAAGGACTTTGAAGCTGTTGCTCTAGGGCAAGATGTGGGGGACTCTGAGTTGGTTTTGTTTGTGGATGAATAAAAGGTGTATCTCAGCTGCTTTTCCCTGAAGCTGCATGTGGACAATTTTTCTTAGATATATTGGCCCTCTGCCTGGAAATCAAGTCAGTAAAGTCATCCTGGAAAGGTGTTGCCAGAGCAAGTGCCTTGCTGTTGAGAAAGGATGACTTGTGTCTGTCCACCCGCTCCTGCCATCAGGATGGATCTTTACCCACTGCCACAAAGTGCAGGGAGCAGTGCTTAAGAAGTGTGCCTTCATGTGATGATGTCTGTGCACAACCTTTTCTTCAGGCACTGCTTGGCTGTTGCACCTTCCATCATTGATTTGCACTACTCTAGTGGCAGCTGCCCAGAAGACCATTGCTGTCAGAGGAGGTCTCACAGCTGCCAGGCTTTGGCTGTGACTGTGCTGTGTGCCAGAGCAGCTTCGCCAGGGTAAATCCAAGAGAGATGTTGGGTGGCACAGGTTGGAGACCTGTGAGGCCAGTTCTGCCACCTTATCTCTATGCCACTGGGGAGGTGTTG
Source organism: Heliornis fulica (assembly GCA_013399135.1). Taxonomy (NCBI): domain Eukaryota; kingdom Metazoa; phylum Chordata; class Aves; order Gruiformes; family Heliornithidae; genus Heliornis; species Heliornis fulica. The sequence continues at coordinate 334,896 of VXBZ01005657.1, read as the reverse complement.
GCCTTGGGTGCTAAGGAGCTTGGCACTCTCTGAGTCATTTGCTGGCCATTGCTATCATTTTGTTCTCCTTAGACAAAGAAGGACATTGATTGGGGCAGGAGAGCCCACCCTTCATGTCAATTTGAGTTCTTGTTCCACTGACACCTGGAAAACCTCTGGTTTGCAGCATGCCAGGAGGCAAATCTGGGTTATCTTGGATGGAGTATATTTGGATGGAGAAATGTCTTGAGAACATTTTGGCAGCAGCTTTTTCTTCTTATAGCAATTGGTAAATTTTCACTTGCTTGGAGCTGTAGCATAAGGCTACAAATAAGAGACCAGCACAAACAGCTTGTATTCAGGTTCCATTATCCCAAATACCACATATGAGAGAGATGCTAAGGATTCATTAGAGGGAAGCCTTTAAAATCTCAGTTGGAATTTTGTCTGAATGAGCACTGGGGAAAGCTTTAATAGTGGGCCAGGATACAGGAATGTAAATAAGTCCCTAGACTGAGAAGGAAGCCTGTGCCTGTCAGACACTAAAATAACAGTTGCTTAGAGCCAACTGAGCCTCTGTTTATGATATAAAGATTAATAATCTGAGTGGCAACCAAAGGTGAAGTGATTCAGAAATCTGGTTTTCAATTTTTAGAAATATGGAACAGGCTGGTTTTTACAGCAGCAGATGTAAGAGGGGAGGAGGAAAGGGCAGGGCTGTGAAGGAAGACACATGATGTTTTTTAGATTGTATGAAAAGCATTTGGCTGTGAAAAAAGAAAGGAATTTGAATTCTTTCCCCCCCTGAAGATAACCGGGGGTCTATAGAATCAAGATGAAAGAACAGTTCATATGGCATGAGTTCAAAAGCAGGTATGTAAACATGCCAAATAACCATCCTTTGTAGGCATCTGTAAGGAGATACGGACCATTGCTCTGCAGTTTCTCAACCTTACAGGCTGGTACTCTGTGATGTGAAAGGAGGGAATGAGGCAGCACGAAGATGTAGTGACAGTGGTCATCTGAAGGTCATGTTACTTTAGTCCTAGTTTTGTACTGTTGTAGCCAGTATAATGGAGTTAAATCACCAACAAAGATGTAAATTATTCAGAGGAACACTCCCTGTGGTGCTTGGACATCCAGCCTTGCGTTCCAGTTGCTCAAGTTGTAACTAGCTTAAATGTGGGTATGACCAGCCACAGTTTCTTTTTCTTCCTGAACCTTCCTTTAACCCCCTTCCCTTAAAGGATTCCTTATCCCATGGGACATCTTACTGTGGGAGCCACTTTGGACTTAATCCTAGCTAGGGGCAATGGCCATGCTGGATTCCTGAGCTGTGGCAAAAAAAAATTTATCATATTGTGTTTGGAAGCACACACTCTAGCACCAACATAAGACATGTTCCTTGATAGATCAAACAGAGAAACAGTCCATGTTTTCAGTCACAACCTTTAGGTTTTTGGACTCATGTGCACCACTCCCCACCCCCCCACTCCCCTTTATTCCAGGGAAAAGGACCCTCTCAACATCCAAAACTTCTCATTTTGAGTCTTATTCTGATAGAAACTGACAAAAGGGTTAAATAGTGCTGGATCATTCTAACTAACAGTAGTTTGGCAGTAGAGATAGTAAACAGCATGATCTCCAACACCAGTGGAAGGTGCACATGCAAAAATTGGGCCTTACAAGAAATCTGAGTGCAAGCCAACTTCAGAAGACCTAAACTCAGTCCACAAGGCCAAAGTTTCACCTGAAAAATTCTTTCCCCATAGTGTATCTTTGTGATGGGTCTTAGAAATTTTAAAGAGACCTTATTTTTAAACCCTGAATTGTTTTCTATGTAAATGCTTTGACAAGAACTGTTTCATAGCAGAAATTCAGGAATTCAAGGCTTTGACAACTTCTAGCGCCTCATAGAAATACATCACTGCATGTCAGTTTTGTTTCTCAAAAGCAGAGTGGAGTTTCTTGGGTTTTTTAGAAGCATCAAGGATCTGATCAAATATTCAGTTATCTTTTTCATAGCACTCAGTACTGAAAAACTATGGGGTGGAAGCATTACATGCAGTTGGTTTCAGTAGTCAGCACAAACTGTGAATTGTATCTGGATTTTTTGAACAGATGATAGAAAGCCAAAGAGATTACAGTATGTAAAAGGTTCTTCTTCAATAACTTTAGGTTCCTTTACCATGATAAAATCTGTGTACATCTGCCAAAGCCAGTCACAAATTCCCTCATTCCCTACTTCCCTACCCATTCAGATAGGGTTTTTTTTTCCATCTTTCCTCTTACTGCCAGATGCTTCAGATGTGGAGAAGGGTGGAGGAAAGATGTGCTATGAAGGTCATCCAACGTAGACTATTCCCAGACCAGGTTCTAGGCTTCATTCCAGTAAAGCCATGGCTCCAGCATGGCACAGGTTCAGATCTCCAATGCTTGGCACTGAAAGCTGTTGCCAGATGTGGTATGCTGACCCTGGCTTCCAGCTGTCATGTTCATTTCTCAAAAGCTTTTCTATTTTTTAATTTATTTCTTTTCTTAAAGTAATAACTACATCCTTAAACCCCAGGATTTTTAACAGAGAAATCTAAAAATGTCTTTGTCAGCCCAGTGATCTGAAAATGACCCAAGAAGGCAAATACTGGCACTCTAAATTGCAGAAAAATCTGGAAAGAAGCTTCTGCAGAGAAAGCTAATCTTTCTTTTCCAGTTGATTGATCGGTCGATTGATTTCAATTTTAAGCATTGTACAATTGTGATTTCTTGGGGTCTTTTTCACACTCGGGTCATTTCATTGCTTCTTTATTAAAAAAAGAAAACAGTATTTTTTTCTAATATGTCATGTATGAGCATGCTGTTCTTGCCACTTTTGATCACTGTGTTCTGAGGCTGCTCTGAAGCAGTCTATTAAAATCATTACAAAGAAATTTAAAGCAGCTTGGAAGAACTTGTGAGCTTTCTCTTTCTTTTTTTTTTTTTTTAATGAGAAATTTAAGTGAATTAGTGTTATACATATTCTGTGATCCCAAGGGGCATTCAAAGGGAGAGTGAGTGCATAAATTCTACTTGGTTGCTCAGAATCAGATAACATGCAGATTAAAGATTTTAAATGGAAAGCTCTATCAAGGGTACTGCTCTGTACTCTGCTAATAAAAGCCTTAATTGGTCCTCAGAAAATTCTAGGTTTTTTTTCTGAGCAGAAGTAACAGGGAGAAAGGTTGCATAGTAGGGAGAACACAGGTTTTATTTTTTCCTTGGAGCTTGATTCCTGTTTGTTTTGTCAGCCTTTATTTTTTGTCTGTTTCCTCATCATAAATGTTTTAGGCAAAAATATGGGGGCAGAAGGTAGATTCCTCCCTTAGGTTGTTCTTTGTCCCAATTTTGGTAAAAGGATGGGGAAGCTTTTTGGTCTTTTGTTTGTTTGTTTCCTGCAAATAACAAATCAGTTTTCTTTTTGTTGGCTATTCAGAAAACTCCCTAGGTTACTTCTGTAGACACTGGAGATAGATGTTCTTTGAGGGCATAAATCAGAGCAAAGGCTAATCTGTAAGCCTGAAGGAGAACCCAGCACACTTTTCTGTGTCACTTGACCATAGGACAGAGATCAGCCTCTCTACAGTAAACTATTTGCCAGATATGAAGCCAGAGCTGAGTGCTGGTTGAACTGTACTCATCATTCCGAGGTACTGGTTTGTAGTTGCACTATTAGAGGAACCAGTTTTTAAAATTTCAGATAAATTATATGAATGCAAGGGAAAGAACAGAGAGACAAGTGGGAATCCATGGCTCCCTTTATAATGCAGATGCTGCCTGTGTGGAAGTGGGAGTGACAGCCCGTATTGGCCTTACAACATGTACCCATCCTATTTCATTAGCATGGGTCTTTCCAGTGTATATTCCCTCCACAGGGAAGTTAAAGCTTCCATTTTTTTATGGTGAAGGCTGTAAGATGTATTGGGTAAAGAATGGGTGCCATTGTTACCAACATAATGGTCTCAGCATCCGCTGCTTGCTCACATACCTGAGATGGGTACACTGCTGCTCTGAGGAGAGTTCAAAGCCAGAAATGTTTCTTGACCGCTGCACCTGCAGTATGGAGAGAGTAACTGGCTTCAGAGGAGTCTGTCTGTCTCCTCACTCACCATGGCCAGCCCTTTGCTGCAGCTGAATTAGGGCAGAGTGCACACATTTCCTCCCTGTTCTCCTTTCTTGGGCATCCATCTGTTCTCTAGCATGCAGAAACCTGCTGAGGGCTTTGGGGTTTTTTGGCGGGAGAGAGGGGTGTGCGGAAATTCCAGATACTTGGGCAGAAGGCTTTCCATATTGCCTTCACAGCTAACTCATATTCATGCTGAGGTAGCAATAGCCTGCCATACCACATAACATATATGTCTCTTTGCTAGGCTGTTGCCCCCCTGCTCTTTGGAAGTGGCTTTCACCTCTAAGGATCCAGAGACCAGAGGAAAAAACAGGTCAGCTGTCTTGGTTTTTCTTTTCCCCTTCTCTGTGGCTGGGCACACAGTGCTGCATCTATTTAGTTCAAGCCTGGATTCAACTTTTTTCTCCTTGCAACCATAAAAACCAAGTGTGGGATGATATTACTACTATTACTATCACTATTACTCCTCCTCATCATCATCATCGATGTTGTTGTTGCTGTTGTTTTTGTTATACAAGTTTTCAAAAAGAAAAGATTGAAACTCTAGGACAATGGGGACACAGATAAATTAATTACTTAATGATGTGCTAATAAAAAATGGTTGAATTGCATCTGAGGAATAGATTTGGAGGCCTCATCCTTAATGTTTTGCAGGGACATTCACTAATATCCATCACTATATTTAATTTAAGCCTGGATCCTAGTTTATGCCTTCCTGGTGCCTTTTTCCAGGCAGCACTAAGTTCATGCTATAAAAGTTTTGGAGACAAGAAGACAGAAAGAGTATGTAGCAATAATGTAGAAACAAGATGTTGGCCTACTTTTTGACCGTGAAGAGACACAGAGAGATCACAGCAGTTTTTAAAAATAGTTTTACACAGCAGCTTAACCCATTGGTTGTCCAGACCAGTCAGAAATAATAGTATTTTCCCCCTTTTCACTCCAAATTTAGAGATTATTAAGAGAATGTGAAGTTTAAATTCTTTTTATGATCAGAAATAGATTATTTAAAAGCAAATAATATGTATTTTTGATTTTTGCAAATGCTGGTTCACTTTACTTTTTTGTCCTGAGGGAAAAGATATAATCTGTCAGTATGGTTTGATTTGGCCAATCATCTTAATGATGCATCAAGGGATCTATGAGGTACGTTTTGCCAAAGATTTGCATTCTCTGTGCCTGCTGAGAATTCTCTGCTGTCTGCCATTTGGGCACGAGTTAAACAATGTTGACTTTAGACAGTTCTCTGTATCAGGCAGCTCACGGGCTTCCCATAAACTAACTGGAAAGTTCCACAATCTTATGCTCAATCTCTCTTTTTCTTTTTAATTTTTAATGGAAATAGGCCACCTAACTTGTGTAGCCTTCATGGAGAAAAGGAAGGGAAAATTTGTCAGCATAGAACATTTAATTATCATTTCTTTGATACCATTCTCTGAAAATCTGTATTCTGGCACCAAAGTTGGAAGATGACTTTTCATCTAAGTTACTTTTTAATTAGATTAAGTATCGGGTGGCGTTTCAAAGAAGGCAAAGGTTTTCCATATGGCTCCTTTAAATTTCTTTAGAGTTTGGGTGTATGAGTCCCACAGACTCTAGGACAAAATCAAAACTCTGACAGTAAAAGGCTTGCCTAGAATTATCAATGCTGGAAGCATAGAAAAGAGCTGCACATGTGCATGTATATATAATATATATGATATATAATTTATAATATGATTAGCCAGTACTACAATAACTACAGTGAAAAGCTAGGCAAGAGTAGGGCTGAGCTAAGAGATGTCATGCAGGCAGCAGAGAGATGGCTAGACAGATGATTTTTCTAAGTGTTGCAAATCAGGGTCAAGCAATGTAAACATTTTAGGAAGCCTAAGCAAATGTAGGAAAATATAGGGAGGAGGGGAATTAGCAATGTGGGGGGGTTTGGTTTTTTTTGGGGGGGTTTAGTGAGTTCTTGAAACCACCTGAATTCAGACAGGTGTGTGAGATTTTGCATGATCAAGGGTATTTACTGACATGTGAGTAAAGTGATTAACTGATTCCGTTTTGTATCATTTTCAAGTTAGGAAGTTTAAAGGGATATATGGCCTAGATAACACTGCAGACTTTCCTCTCTAACAGTATCTCCTTCATCTGCTGTATTAAAACTAAAAGGATTTTTAGGTTCGACAGATTTACTCAGGCAGTGGATCTGACAGGTAACAACTTTCAACTATCCCTTTCATTGTGCTTTTCTGCAATGTTACACAGGGTTTTTTTCCTCTTTTTTTACCAGGGAAAATTGTGGGGAGGAATCTGATGGGACCTGAGAGCTTGTGCTTTTTGTTTGTTTCCAAAGGTCAGATCATGGCTTGCTGCTAAGGAAGCTCTGAGAGCAGAGCTAGGAGCAATGCCAAGGGCAGGAGGTTTTGCTGGGCTGATTTGGGGACCAGCTCACACTGCCCTATTCACTCTCGTGCCAGAGGTGTAAATGTCTGCAGACATATGGGGAGATGTTTTTAACTATCACTGAGGCTAACCAATGAACTCTACTTTGAACTGACATCTTTTCCAGGGAAAGTTATTCCCCTGTGCTGGTGCAAGAGCACCACTTGACAAATGAACACATCTGCTTGTGTGTGCACAAAGTGCAGGAGCAGGTCAAAGAGTAGGGTCTGTGTATTTTTAAATCTTTTATGATGCTCAGACTGGTTATTCTACTGAAGCCACAAGCTGCCCCTCCTAAAATGTTTCTTGTCCTGTTTAGTCTCTAACTCAAAAGATTAGTAGATCTTCAGAAATAATAAAGAATATATTTGGATGCCTATGGCAAAATTTAGGAAAAAACCTCAGTAACGTAAACACAGTATCACTTTCTGCCAATACTAATTTTCAAAAAAATCTAGAGATTACCAAGAGTCCTAGGGTTTTGCCATGTATAATCTGACTCATAAAAGAAAAATATTCACTTATGCTTTATTTTCACTTAGAGAGCATTGTAAAAAAATTCCCTTTTACTTCTGTTTCTCGTACAATTCACAATTTGTTAGTCTCCTGATCAGTTCCAAAGTAAACCTCTGATAATTTAAGTCGGAGACTGATCTCACTGGAGTTCAACTGTGAATTGAAAAACTTTTCATATAACCCACAAAAGGCATGGTCAGACTCAACAACTTGATTTGGAGCTAACAATGGCTTTTAGCCTATATTCAAGGATGGATAGCCTGTTGGTTGGTACTGGTATTGCTCTAAGGAAACTACAGTGAGAACAGGGAATGTTAAAGTGGAGGTGATGGCATAAAAGCTAAATTGCAGTAAGAAACATCACTAGTAATTTCAGTCTTTAAATAGACTGAAAGTGGGTTTGTAGTAGCATCTGCAAAATACATTTACATGCTCATCCTTTGGCTTTGGTAAACGTGTTGATTTACACTAGCAAGTTGTCTGATGCAAGTTTAAAAACTGAACCAAGTATCAATCACATGCAGCATTAACTTTGGACTTCCTCAGAACAACTTTCACAATTGCATTTTCATTATTCAAGTGTCTCAGCTTGGGTGTATAGAAGAACCTCGATGGTCTTCAAGGAGCATCACACAGAGGGTGATCCTGCTTGGTGTTCTCCCCATGTGTGTCCTAACTGCGGTGAGAAAGAATCAGGCCTTCTCATACCAGCCTATGTACTGTATTTGCTTGAACCATAGGAATCCTAGGCTAGGATTCTTATTCTATTAGGCTACCATATTCAGACACTAACATGAATTTAAATGAGGTGAGTTTAATCCAGTTTCAGTGTAGGAAGAAGTAAACAATTATTTTAAGTTATTCCTACATCATAGTTACCCTGCAGAGTATGCAAAGTGCAAAGTGCATCTTGTTTAAGTTGAATAAATTCCAGTAACCTTTCCTGAAAGCTCAAACTCACTAATTGTATTATTCATTAAGTCAATTCCCCTATGTATAAACCAACACATTTTATGTCAAATAAAGTAAATCCTGAATAGAGAAGGGAATTTTAAAGAATATGTTGCACCTAAACTGTGCGTGAAATGTAAAATGTATTTGTAAATTAATTTTTTATTTCCTCTTGTCATTTCTCATCTTGACTGTCTGCTACCCATCACTTCTGACACACAAGGCAGGCCAGAAATTCAGAAAACGACCTTGCTAAATTTAGTTCCCCTCGTTCCTCTCTTCTGCTTCCCATCCATATTAATAAAAACCTTTTACTGGGACAATGCCTTTCACTAGGAGAAATCTGGCCAGAGTTTTCACAGTCATCGTTCCCTGGTGATGGCACTTATGACTGCTTCTGAGCTCCCCAACCTTCACATTTTTGCACACTAACTACTACTATCTTGCCCTTACTTTCCTCTTTCTGATGGGATTTTCAATACTGTCTTTTCTGCTGACATTGGTCATCACCTGATCCCAGAGGAAGGATGTTAAGAAGCTAAACCATGGTAAAGGTAATCATGTTTTCCTCTAGGTCTGGTTCTTTGCTGGTTGAATACCATAAACCAACTTGACGTGTGACTAGACAAGTCCCAGGGAGGAATAAGAAGCATATGTCTGTGCCTGGAGCTACAGGGGACTGATGGGACTGTCTCTGTGCACAGCAGACAGACACTGAGTTGGCTTGGCTAAGTCATGACCAGCACATTTAAGGGACTTGAATTAGCTTGTTCTACTCTCAGCACTAAAGTAGAATTAAAAAAAACCCCTCTCAACTCCTATTAAACACCTTTAAATATTCAAAGCTTTGAATATTTAGGTGACCCAAGCTACTTCTAAGAGGCTGTAATTGAGGGACAATAGTCTGCTAATTCAGGTGCCTGTTCCTAATGGCCTGAGCACCCTCCCTAAGTAGAGAGAAATATAATAATTTCTGATAATTTAAGTGATAGTTTCACTTTGATTTGGAGCACTTGTGTGTTTTTAAAGCCCGTTTCCCAGCCCTTCCCACTTCTAATTGTTGGTTCAGTACAGGATGTCTTTACATCCTATATTAATGATAATTTTTTTTCCTTTAAATAATTCAGGTTTGCTGTCCAAGCCAGATCTGTTGTAACAGAGTCCATTAATTACTTGAATGCTTTATCAGAGACGAGTTTGGTCTAGAGATATAAAATCCATTAGGAAATGAAGAAATAGTGCCCTTATAGGAATAAATTCTACTGAAAGATTATGAATACACCAAACAGGTAAAGTGAAGAATAGCTAAAGTGAGTCAACATGCAAGTCTTTCAACATTCTTTGTATTCATCTTCAAATGACACTATTCCACTTTATAATTTCAGTTATTACTGTGATAATGGCCTTCAGACTGTCAGTGCAGTATGACAAATACAGTAAAGAAATTATCTCTGAATCTTCAGAAGGAAATTCATCATTCAGTCTAACATGTAGAATAGCTCCTGCCATCATAAAGGGAAACCATTGCTTTTATTCAAGTGACCTGGTAAATACTATCTAACACATCAACCAATAAAAACTTGTCTCAGCAAATTAGCTCTTTATAACACTGTCAGAAACTTGCTGACTTTATCACTAGACCAGCTACTTTGATTTGAAATACTTTTTTTTTTTTGGTGTGGAAAGATCTAACAACATCTTAGTCAATGCAAAGAATTTTACTAGATTTACACTGAGCATGTCAGATGAAACCCAAAAGCTTTTAAGCTTCTACTGCCTACTGAAAATTTGCTTTCAGTTCCCCACATTTGGTGCACACAGTAGGAAGATGTAGAGAACCTGCAGCACTGTGCAGAGTCCTCAGCTTTCCCTTGGCTTCTGCCCGACATTGCTGCCCACAGCAGCAAGTCCACACTTTGACTCCTAAAGTGTAGCTATAATTTCAGAAAATTGATGCTATGCTTGAGGTCCTCCTCCTAATTATAACAAAAGATGTTATGTTCTTGTTGCCACTGCTACACCTTGTATGCAACTCATCATATCCCTGCCTCACCTCCAAAAGAAATAGAGTAATGAATGGAAATTTTGAATATTATGTAAAGTTTAGGGTTGATTTTTTTCCATCTCTGACTGGACACAGAAACTTTACAGATAAATCTTGTTGAAAAGTTAAATCTCTCATTATCACTGCTTCCCTGGGCTTTGCTTCTCATGCTTACCATTGCATACCCAAATTAACTTCCTGGCTGACATTGGATAGGTTGTGAGAATGAATGAGGGCAAAACAAATAATTTAACATACATCTCTGCATATTCTTCATGTCAAAATGTAATTTCATGAACAATTTCCTGAATTTCTGAGGGCTTTGCCAAAATTGACAACTCTGTGTAAGTAGCTCTCGTATGAATAAAAAAAAAAAGTCATAGTATAAAAAAGGGTTGCCTTTAGAACAGCTCTTTTTTCAGATTGTTAATTTTAATTTACTCTGGGACTTGATGTGAGACAAGGTGAGAAAGTTTGTTAATCTGGTGAAAAACTCAAATGGCTATAGCATTTAGTGCTTTCCTGGTGTTGCAGTGCAATTTATTTTACTGAAACACAGAATCAGAAGCTGAATGTTCTCAAGAGGTCATTTTGGCCTTATCCCAACCCCAGGTCATGACGATCTATGCTCCTGTCATTCCTGATAGACTTGTCCTTATTGTTCTTGATGACTCACAATTGTGGAGATTTTATGGTTTTCCCTGACAGTGTATTACAAACCTGCACTACACTTACTGCTGAAAGAGCTCCCTAATAGCAAACTTGAATATTCCTTACAGTAATACATGCCTATTGCTTCTTTTTCATCTCACCACAGACATGTGAAATGGCTCTAGACATCTCTGTGTGGGTGTCTGAATAGAAGTCGGTATTCCAGCCAGGGCTTGGACAGGAGGATTGCATCACATGTCTGGTGAGCTATCCCTATTAATAGAGCCTAATGCAGCATTTGCTTTTCACTTAAACAGCATGGCATTGTTGACTCATGTTCAGTTGATGGCCCAGAGCATCCCTGTAATATAGTTTTTTTCAGGACTCCTTTGCAAACAATTGTTTCCTGGTGTTTCTTTGTGTGGTTGACTATTCCTGCCTAAGAGTCTCTAATGAAATGACCCAAGCTGATTAAGACTCCCCTAGCACACACTGCAGCAGTATGTCAGATAAGCAATTGTGGTGGTTTGACCCTGGCTGAAGGCCAGACTCCCACCAAAGTCACTCTATCACTCCCCTCTTCAGCTGGGTAGGGAGTTCTTGCAGAAGCTGCCCCACAAAACCACAACAGAGATGCAAGTGAAGTGCATTTCACCGTGTTCTGCACTCCAGTCCATGGCTTTACATTCTTTGCATGGGCAGCCAATGTCTATATCCTGATACTCAGCTCTTTGGGAAGGTAGAATGTGTTTTGCCACTTACTGAAGGTAAATTTGCAAACTGCAAATCAAGCCAGTTGTATCCATGGAAACATCACTTAAACATATGGGTATGCAGTTTCTCCCATAGCCCTCTGATTAGGATCTAGCTGTTGTGCAGACCAAGTCTTTCTAGTTGAAAAATAAATAAATGGGAACATTTCTTCTATTCAAAACAGTCTGTGAACATAAAGGATACTTGTAGACTTTCTTAAATGATTTCATCACAGTTTTAAAGACACATCTGTACTAAATATTTTGTTAATTCACTATTTAAAACCTAGTTTAGAATTTGAAGTGATCTGATTTTCACATCCTTAATTGAGCTCAACTGTCAAAAGAATTGGACTAGGAAGCAGAAGTGTTTGGACAAATTCAGAGAGTATTTAGCCAATGAGTATGGCACCTTCTGTGCAACAGTGCTTGAAGAGCATACAGGAATTTAGTATTCACCATGAGAATGAATATAGATGCCTCTCTTGGTTTCCATTCCAGCAATTAGAAAGTTTTTATGAAGTCATAAGCAGAGATGAGAGAGAACACCTGACCCATTGATCTGAAGTCTATTCCCATTTCAGATACTAATTTGTGACCTTGTTCAAGATATTTTTTCTCTGTTACCCAGTCTTGCAGTTAGAAAATGGTTACTGGCTTCCTGTTCAGAAACATCACTTTGACAGCAACAAGAATGGAACATTATTGTAAATTTCCATCAATATGTCTTTCAGTGAAGAAATAATGATTTGTTTGTTTGTTTGTTTCTAAAGAGAAGGAGGTTACTTTGCAAAATTAAGTTTTCAATGCAATGTTTCAAATCAGGAATTATCAATTAAATATTCTGCATCATTCATTGTTTTGCCAAATTTTCCCATCACTGGAAATGTTTAGAAAAGTGATTTCAGATGAAATTTGAGTGCTGCCAAAGATAATTCACTTTAAAATGTGAATGAAAACGTACATATTATGTGTTGCATATCAGCTAGGAAATTGGCCACAGAACTTAAAATGTTTCGTACTATCAACTAAATTTCTGGGAAGGAATTTATCTGCAAACTGCTTTCAGTGTGTCCTTATGCCTTTTCCTCTTTAGGAAGTAACAATTTTTAACTTTATGTGTCTGTCAAATCTGAATAGAATTCATGAAACAAAGAAAAGACACATCTGAAACAGATGTTAATCCTTCTGCTAAATACCTGACCATGGCAGATAGTAGTATGAGAAACTGTCAAGAAAGTTCACAAAAGTTCTTAATATGAGAAGAAACTTATGCTTACATCAGGTCAAGATATGGTCCACATATTGATGTGCTATGTGCTCCATGTACAATGTGCTCCACAAGATCAGTTCTACCTATACCAGACTTGATTTTTCTTTCTACTGCCAAGAAGCTCTGTGAGGGGGCTATCAACTTATTTTAGATTTCTGATTTGTATTTTCATTGCTAATTACCCCTTTTGCAGGAGTATTTCTAACTTTTTTTTTCTAAGCACAGTGTTTAAACAGACTCAATTACTATAAAAAGAGAACACATTCAAATTTTAGTAAGAAAAGCTTACAGTGTGCACCAGCAAACCATTAAAGGTTTCTTCTGATGTGTTTTGTCCTGTCAGGTTTTTCAAGAGACTGATATCAGTTAGTATTAGCTACCTTCTGTATTTCCCATGAATGTTATGATCAGGATTTACAGTTACTATATTTTTATTAGACAAACATTTTCATATAGCTCAATAATTTGATTATATCTAAAGCTTATGGAAGGGAATACATACTGAAACAAATATAGCCAGGTATTTTTAATATTTTTAACTGCAAAACCCAATGCACCATAGATTATTACAATATTTGTCTAAATTTGCTATAGTTTTTTCTTTTCTGCTGCTGGGTGTTGCCAAGGCATTACCTTATCTTTTATTGGTGGGCAAAATCTTAACATGACAATTTAATTAAAATACACAGCCATATTTAAAGTATGATGTTATTTTTGCAATTGGGAAAAAAAATGAGCAATTATGATTCTCATTAGCATGAGCTGCAACTTCTGAGGCCTAATTCTGAAATGTAATGAACAGGAAAGAAGACTGCTTGAGTTTATTATCGTTGTTGTTAGTGTTATTATTTGTAGATTTGTGTGCACGGCTGTGTTACTTCACAAGACCCAAAAAAGAAAAGATTGCTTAGAAAAGAAACCACCTGATGTGGCAGAAAAGGAAAGATAAGAAGATAATTCTGCTCTTATATATCTCTTTATAGAAGCTAAACAAAAATTAAATATGCAGCACTGATTATAAGAGAAAACTTAAACTTGGGTTTTAATTGATGCAGCAATAATTTCAGAGGTAATTTACACTGGAGAGTTCAATTGCAGAAGACGAACTTGCCCTTCACAGAATACATAAACCAAACTACACTAAACTGAATGAGTATTTTAATTTGTAGTGGTTTCCAGCCAGTTTTTCTGTCTTGCTTCTCTTTGAATTCTCATGACTTTCAAAGATCCTGCTAAGATGTTTCTGTGTGTTTTGGTGCCCAAGTACCTTCAGCCTGGCACAAAAAAAAAACCCAACCTGTAGTATTTTGTGCATTTTTTTCTTTAATTTTTTATTTTGTGTGTGTATGCTGGGTTCCTATTTTAAGATTAGATGATCATGGAAGAATTTAATGATCATAATGAATAACAATAGAAATGATGATTGCAAAAAGCAGAAAATGTTAAATACTTTTATAACCTAAAATTGCTACTCTCTTCACTTGACACAATGAAGGTAGTAAAATGAAGTAAATATATTTTTACAAAAAACAAATACATCTAAGGCTATTAAAGGTACTAATTAATAATTTCTAGCCCTTCTTCTCTAAATGTTTCCTTGGAGACTTTGACTCTCAAGTCATGTTCCCCTTTAGACTCAAGCAAAGAAAATAAACCTCTTTTCTCATTGGTGTTTGTGGTCCTTCACACAGTTCTCTTCACCCAGAATGGGTCTGATTGGATATATAAGCACTGTTATTATAACAGTGCAGTCTGTATGTTTCAGCACTAAGTTGTGACTACATATCTGTCAGGCCAAATGTGGTAGATGTCAATTAGTTAGCCTAATGTGTAAGTGAAAGTACAATTTCTACAGTTAAGCTACTGCTGTTAGGACAAGATTTGTTTCATCTTTGTTGCTATGTGCCATTGACAGTAATATGCACTTTAGATGCTTCAAAAATTGGAATTTATGCGATAATCTTTGGGTTCAGACTCAGCTTCTCACAACAGACTTGCAGTTTTCTGTAAGAGATGGTGTTTTATATTTATTTTCTTTTTTAATTTATCATTGTGTTTGTTCTTGGTGGCTTGTCATTACTCAAACTCTGGAAACATATGTGGCTAATGAGAAAACTGACATCAGCTTCAGAATCAGTTGGCAATATTTGTACAAGTTTATTGAAAGTTTGCACTGGAAACATCTACTTCTCTACATTTTCATTTACCTTAATTAATTCATAAATCTTATGATAAAAGGAGAGACAGATAATCCTTAGCTACAACTAATTTTACTTCTTAACTGACCTGCAAGAAAAATAATGTTGCACTTGACTGTCTATGAAACCAGCAGGCATTAATCCTGTTTAATTCTACCTCTCTTCTTGTTAGAAGGCTATCTAACACTGATACAACTGAGATCAAGTTTTGGATGCATGAAAGGTTGTTTTTGTAAAACTCTTTCATGTCATCTATATGGTAAGAAGGCAATAAATTATAAATTTGCATTGAAAGACTTTGATTGCCTCTTTGTTAGGACTTTATGATTTTCTGAGGCTTAAAGGGGAGAAGGTGTCCAGCTGACATCAGAAGTTGCAGTCAGTAGGACTGCTTTGGAAGCCCTTTAGAAGCCCTGGCCTTAACATTTTGAAATGACTACCATATCCATGTGATCTACAAAGCATGTACTCACTTCAAATATCTCCTGCAAGACTCTAAAGAAGTCATACTGCCTTTAAACACATTCCTAAGGCTTGTTTGAATTTCAGGAATGTAAATCAATATGACCTCAAGTTGCCTTTATTTGCACAAGGATCTGAGAGATTTCTTGTGACGGAGAGAAAGCAATAACTTGTCTTTCAACAGACAATGGGCACATTTAATAGCACTTGGCATTTGCATACTTTTACCATGTCTGCAGTATGTTGGCAGCTTTTATTGTGCCGGAAAGGTCACTGGACTGGAATGAGTGGGTGATAAGGACAGAAGAGCTGACTGTGAGCATCCCACATGTTTGACAGCAGCAGATTTGGGTGCTCTTGAAAAGGCCGATATTGATTGACACTTCCAGGATGTGACTTTTACTTTAAAGAGCATAGTGGTGCCTGGAAAGCTGTCTCCATCAGTAAAGAAATAAGCGTAGAAGTTATTTTCTAAAGGGGTGAAAAAGATTACATAGCAGAAAATTACATAGCCAAGCAGAAGAGACTGATACATTGAAATGTAGAGTGAGAAAGAGATGGCCTGCTGTAAATACACTTATTAAAATTATGGGAAAAAAAATCTCTTAATGTGCATTTCATTTTCCAGCTCACCCAGTGACTGTAAAGAACTTGCCTGTACCTTGCTATTGCTTTTCTGGGTGCCTAAGAGACAGAAATCTGCCACATATCAATCACATTTCTGTTTGCTGCAGGAACAATAGTATTTGTCTGTGGAAACTCCAGCACGGCACATGATCAGATCTCTGTTGTGAAATAGGATCTGCAGTTGTGGCAGTGCTGTGAAACCATGAGTGTTCCTGTCTGGGATCAGTAAGGTAACTGTTCAGACTTACTAGCTCGGCTTGCACTTTTTAAGCACCTAATATTTAGCCTCAAGGGAGTATAGCTTTGGTTCACATTGGTGGAGTTATTTTGGTCACTCTGCATCTAGGTAGGATGCTTGATGTCATACTCCTTTTTTTCAGTACTCATTAATTCCAAGGTATGTGAGCTCTCATGAATTCTTGATCATCATTTAAATGTGCAGTATATATGCACAGGTTCTGTATTCTTCAACATGGCAGCACACCCCTATCTATCTAAGAAATATTGTTAAAGGGAACAGGAAAGACAGCTTTGCTCTGCAAACATGTGGGATCCTTTCAGATGAAATATTCACGACAAAGCATATAGAGATTTGTTTCTATTTGTTTAGACATCTGAATTCTCTCTGGATTTGAAATGCTTGTGAATTATCTGAGCTTAGCTTAGGAGCTTGCCAGTGCTGTCTGAATTGGGACAAGTTTTTAAATATTGTTTATTCCCAGACAAGAATTGCAGATATGTAAATACTCTTGTTTAGAAGAAACAATGCCCTGATTTTTTTAAATAATCTGTATAAAGGCCTATGTTTAGTTTAGTTTGTGGTTCAAGTGATAGTGTGTGTTGACTCCTGCTTTATCCTAACATGTTTGCTGGTCTCTAACATAGATGGCAATTTGTGTACTCCTGAGAAAGCTTGCGGTGTACGATTATAACATTCTGTGGTATGCTCAGGACTATCAAGCCTCATTTCAAGCAGATGACTCAGAATAGTTTAATACCATGCATAATGGGGTGCTTTGACTAGTAATAGGGGTAAACAGTCAAGTAGAGGAGTTAGATCTGCACTGTACCTCCACCTCGGAGTAAGAGAGGTAAGGCCTGAACAAAGGAGGATTCATTAGGCAGAAATATTACTGTAACAAAGGCATCAGTCCAAATAATAGCATTGATATTTTGTACTGACATCTTAGTGTCAAAATAGTGGTGCATAATTGAATTCAAGCCTCAAAAATTAAGGTAACTCTCAAATGTTTGCATGTATTACTGGCTCTATGTTCACTGGTGCTTAGGCAATTACTTATACCTGTCCTTCGTGTTTATTCACAATGGGAGGATTTGTACTCGTACACTGACATTTCTCAGCAGCCAGCTGTTGGCCCTGGACAATGTTTCAGAATCTGATTGAAAAAAATTACATTTAAACTGTAAGAAAGAAGTAATGATCATTGTTGTGAAAGCATAGATGGTAGGTTTGTGCAGAGATCTCTTGTTCCAGATCCAATAATAATGGAAATTCAAATGTATAGTTTTTCAGAGATGGGACCTTTATTCTGCCTAGCCTCTTTGCCTCAAATCAGTCTGATTTGTAAGCACAGCTTCATCCATTTCAATGGTTATTTTCTAGTTTTTAGGGATGCCTGTTGCTTGATGTAATAACAAAAATGCAAAACAGCTTTAATGAACTTGGCTCTCCACTACTTTTGATGTTGAAGTGGCATTCACAGTATAAATCAGTTTTCATTGAGAACAAGTTACATATTCCTTAGGCAATTCTTCAAGATTTTGGAAGAAAAGCACTGAGAGGAGAAATAACAAGAGGAAAACTTTCCTCATCAGGATGGATCATTCAGTAATTGGGAGGAACAGAAAACAGCAAGCAGACTTACAGTCCTTAAATTTGCAGACCAAAGTTATCATTAGACCATATCACCTGGTCACAAGCAATTAGCCTTTGCTCAGTTATCCCCTTAGTACTGTAAGCACAGCTTCTTTTATTCACAGTGCTTGTGTGAGCTGAGTGATTTTCCACGGCAATACTGCAATACTGAGGCAGTTGCATTTCCCCACTTGTATAAATTGAAGTGGAAACCAACTCTTATTTTCTTTTCTCAAGGTATTTACATACTCCATCCTTGCAAAGTTGGGGGTGTGGGGAAGGGGAGGTGTTATGTCTCTAGATAGAGACACTGTGTCATCCATTTGATGTGTTCCCTGTTATCCATTCCAGCCACAGTGTTCAGCTGTGGGGTCCCCTTCTGCAGGCAGGACCAGCCTTTCCCTTCTTTGGCAGAGAACTTTTCATTTAGAGGAAACATTTTTGTTTTGATGGTAAGAACTTAAGTGCAGTTAAGGTCACATAAAGTGCTTGCTAATTGCCTTTCTTGAAATATTGCAAATATTTCTGTTATGTAAGTTTGAGAAACTCAAGTTAATGGAAGATCTTGTATAGAGATGGACCTCATTAAGGATAGTTCCATTTCTTTTTTCATTAAGAGCTACTATTTGAAGTTTGCCACTTCCATGGTCTTCACTTAATGTGTATTTTAACAATACACTGGAGAGCTTTTTTAAGGTTTGGATTTGGGTTTTTTTTTTTTTTTTTTATCAAGAGAATGCAATAATGTAGAAAAGCAGCTCAAGATGGGTGAATTTTGTAGTTGCTCATGTTCAAGAGATTTTATCCTAAAAAATTAAATCAGACTAGTTCTACAAATACTATTTTCTATTAAAAGATGCCGATTGTCACTAATTACATTCCTGTCCTTTATCAGCTGTTATAATAGCCTGTTCTGCTATTTTGACTGTAATTAACATTAGACTGTCTTGGTCATCTTGCATATCCTTGTGAAGTACCCACAAGTTGTAAGATTCTTCTTGTCTGTTATATTTTCTAGCTATTCCACTTTTCTTACTTTTTTCTAAAAAAGGAATTTATTGCCCAGGGCTCACCATGGAGAATTTGTAGGATTCTTGAGGCAAAGTTATCCAGAAATATTTACTTTAAAAAAAAAAAAAGGTTAAGCACTTTTGCAGGGTATTTAACATACTCTTTATCTGTTAGTGTGCTTCGAAGTGTTCCCTCTGAATATGTATATATCATCTGCTTTTACCCAAGTATTCTCAGTATCTCTTAAAATTTTATCATGTCTATAAGTTATGAGTGTATTTTATTGCTACCAAATCACATATCTTACGCAAGAACACAAAATTGTGAAAGCTATGTTTCTGTATATACTCAAGACATTATTTTTCTTGCCAGAAGTCAATTTTTCCCACGTGTCCTTAGATTTTTCCCATCCGTTTTCTGCATTTTACTAATTCTAATTTACACTGACATCTATTTCTACTGTTTCCCTTACTGTCATTTTCCATCAGTGTTAATTGCTGCCTTCATTCATCTACCAAGTCTCTGATAAAGTATGTTTATTAAGAAATCCAAATTTCTTGAAATATACCTCCCACTAATGTTTATTAAATTTCTTGAGCCTTGGTAAAACTAACCTTCTTGATGAACTGTGCTTGTATGTGTGCACCAAACTATTTTGAGATTTTCCTACTTATTTCAAACAAGATCAATGAAGTATTGACATTACTCCCAATGCATTCTTCAACATCAGTCCAATGGTTAATTCATCAGGAGTTGTCTTGTGAAGTTAAATTACTCTTGAGTTAAGACTGCCCTACAGACTTGGCAGCAGAGTGCTTCCCGTGTCTGCTTCCATGGTCAAAGTCCTTGCTAATGCAATTTCATGTCTTTCCTGATGTATAAATATGGGTTTAAGGAATAGCTTATCCTGATATCAGATTTGATTTGGTAGTGATTTATGTATACTCAAGTTTCTATAGACCAATGTTATCAGTAACTCAAAGCAATTAATGGGACTTTTGATACACAATACAGGTATCATCCTCTCCTTTCCCACCCTCCCCATCTTTACTTTGTATTTGTTCTGTTCCTCATATCTTAGCCATAAATGTCCTGGATTTAACAGAAAAAAATTAACAGAAAAAAAAATTAACAGATATTTATGCAAGTTTCCTGCTGCTGGTGCAAGTGAAGTTTTATCCCTGGTGTGCTGGCACTGAAATTGGTCACACTCTAGGTCTCAAGAAACTAAAGCTAGAAGATAGAAGCAGGATGTTGAGTTCACCCACAAATTGCTGAAGGGTATAAACGCAGAATTTAAATGTTGGCTCTCTCCCTTCGAAACAGCCACAGGTTCTCCTGTGCAAACAGAGCTAAAGAGGAAGCAATGCAAGTGCAAATGAAACTCAATTTCCTCAAAAACAAAACCCCTTTGATTTGGTATGGTACATGGTGATGAAGAAGAAAACATAACGAATATCCTAGGTCTATGAGATCTCCTGTATACCTGAACTCCTTTTCTAGTTCATCTTTCCATTGCTTTACTGTCCCTGAAAATGTGGGTGAGGAGAAGGTACCAATGTCTTCCAGAAATTTAACCTCTGCTGTCTACTCTGAGCAGATTAATGTCACAAACCACATAATACACCTGGGTTCATGAAGAAAAACAATTTTTTTAATTTTTTTTATTTTTAGAAAGTGCTTTACTATAAGCCTATTTCTGATTATTTCAACAACAATGAAACCAATAGAGATCCATAAAATTACTATTTCTAAAAATTAATAAATGATTTGCTTATCTCCAGAGAATATGAATAATATCCACATAATTTCCGCATTTGAGAGCAGCATGACTACTTGGATTATCTGATTCTCTTGGTTTTGAATACAAAAGGGACTTTAAAATGTATTTGGAAATTTGTTCTGGTTTTGCCTTTGGTTGGTATATGGTATATGTTATTGATTGGATGAATTGAAAGGGCCTTTGCTGTGAATTTTATTTTTGTTATATTAGAAAACTTTTATGGCAAAACCAGCTATCGCAGTACCACTTTATAATGACGAAGACTATATTTCTGCCAATACTCACTTGAGATTGAATTTTCTTTTGGCAGCTTTCATGACACTTTCTGTATTCATTTTACTATCACAGTTTGAGCCCCTGGGTTTGACTGTTGGTGAGCCACACAAAAATTGCCGCAAGTGCTGACTGGAAGTGAATTTTGTAATTAAAAACCTGCAAGTAATATTCAGTAGTAGTAGACTGGCTTAAGATACTGATACTGAAAACTGAAAGTAGCAGACTGAGCAATTTACAATGGACTCAGAGCTGAGAAATACTGTACATTTTTTAAGGCAATTAATTTTTTTGGCTTGATCAGAACAGAAAGAAATCTGTGCTGGAATTGTAATGCATATGTATGTACAAAATGCTGCTAGCTTTCATCTTCTAACTTCAGGATTATCAGTCCAACACACTTCACCTTAGTTCAGTTATAGTGAGAATTCAATTTAGGTGTAACTTGATTAGAACCATGATTTTTTTTTTTACTGTTTCCTATATCCAGTGCACAAATACTCATGATCTAAAAAGAGCTCAATGTCCTCTATTTTCTCTCAGCTCTTGTGCCTCCTTTCAGCTATAACTAAAAAGAATTAAATAATCTGCCACTGCTCTACAGGAACAACTTCTATTTAATTAAATTGGTGTCTTCTGCAAACCACTGTGCCAGACCCTCACAGCCTTTAGAAATATGGGAGGAAACCAGAGCAGCCATGGAGTCCCTGCACTGCAGCACCTGCCAGCTCTGCAGGGGCCATCAAAACTGCTGTGTGTTGTCCTGGATACAGAGATGCAGTTTAATTAGATGACAGCTTTGTTTAGTAGGACATCTAGGGACTACCTGAGGTATAACTCATGCAGTGCTGGTTAGTCTGCCTAATGTAACCACTGCCATGAAAAGGATGATGGTTTCCATCCTCAAGCTTCATAACCCTGTGGAACAGGTTGCCCATAGAGGTTGTGGAAGCCCCATCACTGGAAGTGTTCAAGGACAGGTTAGATGGGACTTTGGGCAACCTGGTCTAATGAAGGTGTCCCAGCCCATGGCAGGGGGGGCTGGAACTAGATGATCTTTGAGGTCCCTTCCAACCCAAACCAGTCTGTGATTCTATGTCTCTAGCAGAGTAGCTGAGGAAAAAGCCTTCTCTGGCTTCACGGAGTGAAGGAGGTTGTACCTTCACAACAGGAAATCTAGTTCTGGTTTACATCATCTTTACTGAGGACCAGGGCACCTCATTACTCACTTTCACAAACACCTACTGATTTCTACCTAAAATATAACCTACCAATGAGGTTTTCAGGCTGCTAGGAGGATGGTGAAAAGAGCATTGCTGAGAATAGTCTGACTGTGAAGGCTGGGCCTGTGAAGGCTGACTATGCTTCCCAGCCTTGAAATTAGCTTAGTACTCAGACAGATGTCCAAAATCCTACCCCATTTCTTGTAAAGCCCCTGAGGTTAGAGGGAGATGTTAACAATGTTCTGTGAGAATATATAGGCTCTCTTTAACAGAGTTGTGTTTTTTTCCTCACCATTCAAATCAGGATCGTTTTATTTCTAGGATAACACAAGGAGAACAGATGCAGAAAAGTGGTATCTGCGGACCCATACACATCTGCTTCCATGTCTACAAAAATCAGTATGACTGCCAAAGAGTGACACTGAGATCTGAGCAGGTTTGAATGTGCATTTGAACACTGGAGGAGGCTCAGAATAAGGAAGCAGTGTAAAAATAGAACAAGGTTGTTACTTCTCTTTACTGTAAAGAGGTACTGTAAGCCAAAAGGCAGGATGATGACAGTTGCTTGTGTTCAAACTGATGCATACTAGTGATGGCATAAAAGGCAACAGCCATCTCAAAATTAAAAGCCATTGCTAGAGGAATAATAGGTTTTAAGAAACCTTGTGTTTTATGTGTGTCTTTAGGCAGAGAAAATGGAAGTGGCTACATGATCTTAACCATGGATGTGATAACTAAATAACTTTTGCAAAATGCCAGTTGTGTTGTCATAGTTAATTACTTGTCTCTGACAAAATACAGAGTCCTGTATCATGTATTTTTTAGAAATTACAATGAAGGACTTCATATGTGAAGCAACATATTATTTTTATTCAGACCTGCTGCATAGATGCTGTGAGTGGACCTTCTGCCTTGCCCTTTGCATTTTGAACCACTCAAAACCATGCAAGCAGGGGAAGTTGATTGACACTGAAACTATGGCTTTTCTCAACCATTCTTTAGATGCCCATATATAGCAAGGAAATGTGGAACAGCTTGACAGAGCACGCACTCAGCAATAATTTCTCCAAATACCCCCTACCAGGTTAATTATTTTTCTTAGCCTGATTCTAATGTGAAGAGTATGGCTACAGGTCTGGTCTTGGATACAGCAGAGGCAGATCATCATGCTGTCTTTCAAGAGTGTAATTTACTCCTTTGGGGGTCTTTTGTGCCTTTTCATGGGTTCAGCTAGAATGTCCTCCAGATGTAAAGTACGATATTGTATTATTTGTTTCTCTAAGTGTGACTAGTAGTTTTGTTTAAAAGAAGGAGAGTGAGGAGATGGGAAAAGTGGCTGCATTGAGGGAAAATATCTGACAAAGTGGTAGATAGATAGATAGATAGATAGATAGATAGATAGATAGATAAAGGTGCTACTGCTGTTCTAGAAAGCAGACTAAGGAATAGTTGAAGACCGCAATATTCTTTTAAGACCTTTGTCAAGCATAGAAAAAAATGAGGTGTTATGTGCCTTCAGAAGACTGTCTCTTGACCTGAGACTACAAACCCGTAATTATGCTGACCTTTTCACTTAACAGCTAATCTAAGATCCTAATGCTCCTTTGTGGATGTAACACAGAAAGAATAGATAAAAGTTATCCTGAAAAAGTATCAGCAGTGATGTTTAAGCAAGGAAATGCCTGAATTTCTGCTATTTTTTTAATTTTTCTTACAGAAAGTGAAAAGTTGCAGCACTTCAGAGCAGATGAGTATTTTACTCCTTTCATCTGTCACTTGCAAAGAGATATGAAACATTTATTTTCCCAATCTTACCAGAATTGGTAACAAATTGTCAGAGCCAACCATTTATATCTGGTGGCTTTTTAAATAAAGGATTAGCCTTTCAATATTTCATTTTTCTCCGACATTTCTCTGTAAGGTTGACGAGAATGAGGTAGTATGTAAAAACCTGGGTGGGAAAATCTATTTGTCCAGTGACAAAGAGATATGGACAAGAAATTCTAGAAGATATTTTCTCTCCCTCTTGCTCTGTGTGTATATATAGATGTATACAGGTGTGTGGGTGAACTGAAGGAGACAGACTGGCTGTCAGAACTGCCGGCTTTTGTCAAAGTTGTTTTTGAGGACTTTTGTAAAGTAGCAGATTTGACAGAATCAAACTGTTGATGGGAAACTATACAGGGGATTATATCTTGCTATTGAAAATATGTGTGTATTCTTAGAAAAAAAAACAAAAACAAACTTGAGTGCTCAATAATGCACATGGACCTTCCCTGAAGGCTGGTTTAGAGGCAAACAGCAACCCTGTGGGGATTTTAAAAAGCAGCTTCTGCTGCCCTGCAGCTTTCCTCTGTTTGTCCATCGTATTTTGAGCTTGGAAGTACTGAATAGAAGAAAATGTGGATATAAGAACGTTTCTGAAAAACAGCATGTTGCTTTTGAAAGGTCACTGGAAAGTCTGTCCTTGGGGAGGATTCACAGTTTCTACTTCCCAGCCTGGTGTCTGTCCCTAGGCATGAACACGTAAAGTGCACGTCACTTCTCCATGGCTTTGTGTTGAAACAGCTCCTCAGGAGCCATTCTCCTGCACTCATCTGACTGTCAACCTTTATGGTCAAAACACAAAGGCAGGAAGTTTACCCGTGTGTTATGTTCTCTCTTCTCCCTCGCTGCTCTCCAGTGATGAGTGAAATGCCACCACGATATTATACATGGCAGAATAAATGTGAAATGACTGGAAACTTTTATATCCCTGCTGAAGTGCATATCCAAGTTCCTTGGTTTTGGATGGATGACAAAGGTTTTTGGATGTGGAAAAGGCCATTTCCAGAAATTTGTGCAGGTCTGGTCAAAGAGAATTCTGTCTTTTCAGCATCAAGGCTGGAATTCCTTCTGTCATCATGAAATGTGTTACTGCAGTGAAGCCATAATCTGGAAGTGTAGTGGCTAAGTATAGAGATGATGTTAGAAAGGACAAGGATTACATAAACAACTGGTCCATGCGTTGATCTTACTGGGAGAAAGTGCCAGATGATATTTTCTCCTTCCAAATGCTGAGTAGGAATTCCCTGTACCTGGTTAACTCCTCAGTAACAAGTATTGCAGCTATGTGTACTCAGCATCTAGTTAGATTATAGATGTAATGACTTTCTGTGACTGAAATGTGGAGGCAACTGGTGTGAACTTTCAGTAAAGAAAAGTAGTTATACTCTGATACAGATTGCTAAAAGCCTTCCAGTCCTGCTCAGAAACCACAGCTCCCAACCCTCCTCACCAAGTCTTTGCATTTCCCAGGCCATTTAACTGAATTTTAAATTCCTGAAAACATCTGAAAAAAGTTCCGTCAGAGAGGGAGAGAGAAGGTTAATGCTATAGGAGCTGACAGACGGTGGGGGTCTAATTTGGTTACTATGAGGGCTTTAAGCTGCACTGGAGATGCATTTAATTACAACCCATGTAGCACTGATGTTATATTGCAGCTGGCACTGCAAAACAGTACCTTGGTCTAGTCAAATGAGGCCTGAAGGTGATCAGGCAGTGAAATATTTACCATGACATGCTGAAACCATAAGCAAATCCAGCCTCTTTCTCTGGAATGAGTAACAAGGTGCTGAAAGCTTCTGAGCTGTGCAGTAGAGTTTGGCTCCAGGCAGTGAAATTGCAGAATCTCCCTGAAGCACAGAGTAAGAACATGGAAAAACTGTTTTCTCAACCTAAGGGAAGGGGACTGTGTTGACTGGAGTTACTGAGGTTCTGCTTAAATCCCCTGCTCAGTTGACACGATCATAACTAAAGGGCTGGGTCATAACCTGAAATTTATACTGTAGCAATAGCAAAGAAGTTCTCTCCTCCAGGCTTCCCACTCTATACTTGTGTCTGCAGCAGGGTCTCTGCATCCCCTTTTTCTTCCTGGAGAAGCAAAGTAAAGCATTGATGGATTTCAGATCTCTAATAGAAGCAAGTTAGCTCTTATACCCTTCCTTCAAAGTCAGTATAATAAAGCTAGCACCCAAACTGTCTTGACTTACTGCTAAAACTTCAGCTGCAAGGAAGGAAAATAGGAGTTGGGCAGTAAGGAATGCCTGAGTCACAGTGCTGCTTGATGTGCAATTGCAATCAAAATTGTAGCAATTGAAACTGTAGCAATTGAGACAGCCTCCACGGGAAAAGATAAGGTTACTCATACCCTCCACTGTTCTATAGAAGATGATCTTTCAAGACATCTACTACAATAGCACTGTTTCTAATGTGTACAAATTATTACAAAGAGAAGTTCAACAGTGCATATTAGAGACCTTCCAACATCATGGAAAATGTCTGTAAAGCCTTTTCATTAAAGACTGTACTGTAAAAATTGAAGTTGTTTACTTATTCTTCATCACTAGGTACACTTGCAAGGTACCAAGAATTTTATTGCTCAGAAATAGTTTGTTCACATTACTTATTTCTCAACTAAACTGAGTCCTCCTTTTTTTTTATTTTTATATTTTTCCTCTCTCTCTCTCTCTCTCTCTGTTTTCTTTTTCACATTTGGTTGATGTAAAGGTGAGAATAAGGCTGAAGATGGTGTGCTATGTCACCAGAAGAAGAACAAGTACCAATAGCAGGTCATATCTCCCTCAAATTCCTCCCTGACTTGTAGAATTTCTGGCAAAAGGAACTCACACTCCCACTCCTCAGAAAAGATCCTTGACTATTGCAAAAACATCTACCTGTTACAACACAGACCACAACAGTATTGTCTCATATGGAAGGGGAAGATGGGCATTTCAGTCAAAGACATTTTACATCTGGATCAACAAAAGAAAGCATGGAGTCTTTGTTCAAGATAACTAGGGCTGTGTATCAAATAGGTAGGTTCCCTCTGCACTCCTAGACATGGTGCAAACCTTTTAGAAAATATAAATAAAACCTGTAACTGTTTTCATAACAATTTAGAGCATGTAGAAATGGGAATACAATACTTAGCTCTGTGGATCGAATTTTTTAAAGCTCAAATATAACAGAAATTTCACCAGATTTCCTCTGTTTTAAAATAAAATGAAGCAAAAAGGAATGCATTTTTATAAGAAAAAATTTCTCATAAATCTAAGTATTTTTAGATGCTACTGTTCGATATGTAATGTACAGCTGTCACAATGCAAAACTTTGAAATTCAAGTAATAAGTCTGCTACTCGTTTCCTGTCAAATAAAAGGGAAATTTAAAAAATCAATGTGATTTATCTGAACAGTTAAATAGTCACCACACAAGCCTATTTAAAGGACTTGAAAATTAAATATACTGAGGATAATGTTTGCTCACCCTTTATCATGCCTGTGGCTGAGAGATGTCTTTATGAACAAAGTGTCAGTAAGAAAAAGCTATTTCATAAAGATCTGCTTATTATAAGACTTTAAAAGAACATAACCACACACACAAGAATCACATATGGCTGTATGAAATGTCCTGAGGAATACAGACACTACAGAGGAAGAAGAGATGCTTTTTAAGTTATAGCACTGAGAAACAGAGATGTGGAAGCCCATTGACTCACAACTCCTCTTAACTTTCTTGCCCATTTAAAAGCAGCTCATACACAATTTGTTTGGTTCAGCTTTTAAAAGGAATTTATGTAGGTTTCTATTTTAGACTAATAAGAAAAGATGTGAAAGGATATTTTTTTTTACTTGTCTGGAAACTCCCTTTTCCAACTCTTTTGTAGTTTACAACAACACAAGTAATCATTATTCTGCAGAAGGTGTATTGAATTTTAAACTTACCTTATTAGGTGAAACATAGTTACTTGCAATGATAAATATTTATTATTCCTACTGTAAATTACTAACAGTTACCATCCATCTATTGCAGGACGAATTTCTCATTCTCCTGCATACATTGGACTTGAATCAGGCAATTGGCTATAAATTGAGGACTGAAGGAAGAGGTAAGACTTTGTGAGGCAGAATCCGTTGAACATCTGACTGAGTAAATGGGTCTGATACTTTTGTAAAAGCTTAATTTTTTGCCCAGTAGACTTTTAAAAATATACCTACAGGGAAATTGTAAGAGTGATGATAAAAACTGTCAGTTCTGTTGACCTATTTCCAACCCAATAAACACATTTTAATGCTTTGAGCATTACAGTGCCTGTGGTTCTTGTTTTCTTTCCTGTGCATTCAGAGTAGGCATTGTACGAGCAGCCATGGAAGCAGCTGTTTTTCTATTTCATGCAAGCCCACTGTGCCTTTGCCAGCCCAATGCTAAGTTCATGGTTCACTCTACTTTTGCAGCTTTTCTGAATGAACTTGAAGGATGGAAGAGTTACTATTGACTGTCTGGCCCTTTTCTGAGGCCACAAACTGTCTCTGTCAGTTACCAGTAGCTGATGTTTAAAAAAACATAGACTATATAACTCTTAAATACTGTGCTTATTTCAAAATTGATGCCAAATTCATTCTGCCTGAGGTGAGGACAGGAATATTTGTTAGTCATCATTAGTTCTTCAGAAGCCGAAGCAATTGCAGGTACTGGAGACCTGGAGGAGATCTCATGGGTCAGCATGCTTAGTCGCAGTGAGCATCTATTGCACTGATTGACCTCATTCCTCCCATTCCCCAGGGATCTGGTGCTGTCTCCAGCAAAGCTAACCTAGCTACCAGACTGCAGCAGCTGCCTTTAATTCCCATGGAGGTACCACAACAAGTCATTCTCTCTAACCGAGGCAAGGGTGAGATTTTCCTCCCTCATCCAGAGGACAGTGAGGTTTTCTGGCCCAGGTGGGTATGCTCTGCACCATCTTCATCTACTCTGCTGAATTTTGCCCCTTGATTGCAAATAGGAAAAGAGCAAGCCAGTGCCATAGGAACAAAAAAGACTTGAGAACTTCCCCCACACACACACACTCTCGAGTTTCTCTGAAATGACACTACTGAGAACTGCATCAAATTTGTGGCTATTGATATGCAGATGTTACAGTCTTTCACTGCACCAGGACAAAGATGACTGCATTTCCATGTCTGTTTTGCACATAAATATATATATTATCCCAGTGCCCCCGCTTCCTCCAAAATGATAGCAATTGATGTTCAAATAGGACAGGCTATGTGAGAGAAAAACCACAAATAAATTATGCTCGTGAAATATTCTCTTCCTTTTCTTTCTTTCTGATTTTTCTTTTCCTCTGCTGTACACAAAGCTCAGGCCAAGCAGGATCCCTCAGGCTGTATGTGTGGGCGGCCAATCTGGTTTTCTCCCAAGGTGACAGCTGCTTGCTTTTCATTAAGGAATATGACTGCCCTCACCTGGTGAGAACAACGCTTGGAAAATTGCCATCCCAGTGATCTCATTGCATGTGAGTGTCTCCATCACATGTGACAACTGAGCGATGCCTGCAAAACAAAGGGTCACCCTAAAAGCTCTTTAAAATAGCTCCCACTGTCTGACGTAAAATACAAATGCGGCAGATTTGATATTATTAGATTAAATGAAAGACTGTTCTGGCTTTTATTCTATTGTTACAGATTTTAAGGCATTCAATACCCTTATTTTTAATCCTGCCATAAATTCCTGTGATTATTCACAGAAACAGAGATGAGTAAAAAGTGTTTCTATCCAAATCTGCTTAGTCTATAACATTTGATTGGGTATTGTTTGGAAAAAAAATTTAATTTCCGGGTATAGTTCAAGTAAATAAATTTTTAAAAGGTATTCAAAGCATGTAAGAAAAAACATTAAAATGTTTATTTTTCATTTTACATTGTTCAATATTGCTGCTTAGTAAGATGTGATTTTACAATATTAAAATGAAGATAAAAAAACAACTTCATTGAAAATTTCTAATTGATAATCTCAAAATAAAATGCCTTCAGTCATCTTCTGTGGACAATTTTGGAATAGCAGACTTTCATTTTTGTCTCAAAATGGATTTCAGAAATCTTCAGGCTCTCCCTGAAACAAGAATTTTGCTCTCTCCATGGGACTAAGGCATGAATGTGGAGCAGCATGAGAGACTGGAAATGTTAACTGGGGTGGCAGTTCGATTTTTCACATCCAGTAAATTAATTCTATGGTGTCAGAGAAAAGAAAAAGTATTATAGTGTAAGATCCAATTTTTGAATGTCTGTCTTTGAAATTGTTTGCAGGTGAGGAACCCCTTCCCTATGGTGTTCAGAGAAAGCTGAAATACAGACGACCTGGTATCAATTTGACTCATGGACACCCAGAGAGTCAACTGCCATAGCTGGATCCAGAAAAATAAACAGCATCGCAGTAAGTCCATCTACACTGAGTAAAATGCTTAGGGAACATGTCTAAAGCTATCTTAAATATTTCATTCAGCTGGGACCATTTGCTGAGCTGGAGTCTTTTCAGATGTAAACCTTGGATGTGGGGAGGCAGTGCCTGCCATTGCAGGACATACCCCATTGTGAATACTGAAGATATGAAAACAACTTAGGTTTCTCTCTCCATGATCGTTTCTTGAAACCTCACCCATTAATCTAATGGTAATGACTTATCCACACCAAGATTGTAATGGGTTTGGCTATTTATGTGTAGGGACTGTGTAGTGCAACTCAGCATCACATGAATCTGTGCTTCATGTCACTAATGAGTGGGATTACTTATCCATCATAGGGAAATTAACTTGTTTGCAATTATAGTGAATCCATATGTGATTTCCTAGTCATCTTCAATTCAATTATGTTTATGCATGGCTTTTTTTCCTAAACAGAGGAGGGTTTCAATAGGAAAAGTTTCCCTCACCTGTCCCACCAGTATCACAAGGCTTTTCTGAGGACCACAACAACTTCATCTCTCTTTGGTTGTTTCTTATTTAATTTCTTACACATGCCCCTTAGGAAAACAAAATTCAGTATAGACCTTCAACTTGCTTCTGAATGCATATTTTCTGTGGTTAGTGGTGGCAGCTTGTGATGTGAGTGTTCAGAACAACAGTGTTATCATAACAGCTTTCATATTCTGTAGATCATTCACTGATAACTGTTAAGTGTTTCATATCTTTTCCAGCCTCAGAAGAAGCTTTACCCACACATCAGTTTCAACAGTAGTTAATTCAATGTACCACTATATGGATCAATATCCTGATAGAGATTGAAGTAATGACACTGAACAACACATCCTAAATAAAATAGCATAATAAATACAACTGGTGAAGTTCAACTAAGCAGCTGTACAGGCAGCATCTGTGTTGAAGGATTTTTACACACTAACATCGCAAAACAATGGCACAAGTAACATCAAACGAGTTTCAGAGTTAGTCACCGCCCGTTTTGAACTATAACATAACAATTCCGTTTGGGCACAGAACTCTTGCTGGTTTGTTTTCCTGAAGAACCGAAGCTGTTGCTGTCACAAGCTATCGCCACCCTCAGACTTTCCATTCCCTCCAAACCACAAAGCATTAGTCTTAGTTCCTAATGTGAAAGGGAGGAGATTCAGAAGCAGTGCTTCAGGCTTCTTTTCAGCCCTGAAAGGATTCAGTTATTGTGTAATCTGGAAAGGTTGTCAGGATTGTCTCCCTGCTTACCTGACTAGTGACAGTGATTTGGAAACTACTCATTCTACAGGAGTCAAAACCTTAACACTGGTTTTCTGTAGCAGTTTTTCTGGCTCAAATATGGTCATTATCTGTTCTCCCCATCCCAGGCCATGTCCTTAAGGTAAAATTGTCTTCTGGGAAAAAAAAAATCACATTTACTTAGGCAAAGATTGTGTGTGAACTTACTAGTTGAAAGGCTTCTTCTGACTGGCACAAAAGATCCAGCAGCCTTTGTAGCAACTCAGCAGTGCATGTTATCATCTGGAAAGCAGTTCTTTAGCTTGTCAGAGGCCTTCTCCTGCTGTGGGAGCAGCTATTCCACTGTCCTCCTGATCATTCTGACAGAACTCATCAGGAAGGTTCAGCATGGGAAAAGAAGACCCTATGCCTCACAGCAGAAAAGTGCTACTCTTGCATGGAAGTAGAGGTGTGATTCATTTTAATGTATCAGTTATGGCTTGCTCTCAAGTTCTAATGTGGTCAGGGTGCCTGTAGAATCTTCCACTTTTGTAGACCTTGTGGTCATCCTGCCAATCCTTTTCTGACCTTGGTAGAAGGTCCCCAAGCCCTCCATCTGTGTGTACTTCAGGACTGAAATGAAATTGCAGGTCTTGGCTTCTCTAGCTCTTCTGCAGGGATTTTAATGTCTTCGAGTTCCATCAGTGCATCCATATCTACACATTCACATCAAGCTAAAAACCTTTATTGGACACTTTCGTCCTGAAGTTCTCAGTGATGTACAAACCTTCAGAGGTCCTCTGCCACTTTATGTAGCCCTTTCTTTTTTGGCTAGCCAAAACACAATGATGACTCCTCCAAAATATGTTATCTTAGTGCTTATCAAACATTAGTCAATCCAGTATCATTTCTAATTCAGTCTCTGAGTTAGATTCTGCAGCATTAGTATCTTGGCTACCTAAGACTGCAGACTTGCTGTAAAATTAAAAAAGGGGAGGAATGAATAAGGTAAATTTAGTTGTAAATATAGCTGGGTTCCAGAGGGGGACCTTAAAGGGCACATTGTCAGAAATAAGTGGAGCCAAAGACTAGAGACTTTTGTTTCAGTTAGAAATAATCCTGCAGCAATTTAAAGTGGTGGATTTCAATTTACACTGTGTGTCTGTCATGTTTAAAAGGTTAATGGAAAGGGTACTTTCTGCAAGTCTCCCTTGGCACATTGATTATACCTAGATGATACACTGGCACACGTGAAAGCCCTTGAACAGGAACCAATATGATCACAAATGCCCTGTGAGAGCTTTATTAGTGCCGCACACAAGGGAGAAGAAAAGGAAGCCTTGTTTCAGGAAAAGTAATTTGTTCATCAGTGAGAAGATATAATTCCACATACAAGACATTAACTTTGCAGGAAAAAGAAAATCATAGGTCTCCACACCTATGGAAGTCTTAAATCCTTTTTTTCTGTCATTGCTACATAGATTGATGTTCCTGTGGAAAGCAGGACCCTCCTCATGCATTTCAGTAGCAAGTAAAGGGGGCTGAGAAAAGCTATTCCCTATGCCTGTCTAAAGTGAGAGTGCAGCTCAACTGAGCAGTGAAAAGGGTTTTCTAAGTACTCTGTGATAGCAAGGAACTCTCAGTGTGCATCAAACAAAAAATAAATCCTATTTTAAGCCATGTGTGAAAGAAGTATTGAGGAAAGAAACGGCTTCTTCTTGGATTTATTCAAAGAAACAACTTTTCAAATAATTGCCTTAAAAAAAGTCTATTGTTTAAAAAAATAAAAACAAGCACCCCTTCAGTGTCTGCTCATGGGAGCCACCAGAGAGCTCTGCCTCGCTGCTCTCATGCAGACCGACAAGTCAGAATTGCTTCATTTTATAAACAATATAAGAGATGGAGCTGTATGTTTGGGAAGGATAAGCACTTCCCGTTTAACTGTGGCTTCTCTCCAGGTGCAGCGTGCTGTGGAAAGGTAATAGAAGCTCTGCCAGACCACTCTGAGATGTCTGACATGCTACTGCTTTGGCATTTCTGCTGCTTGAGAAAGAGCATTTTCAGCTTTTGCTAAAGGAGAGCTCTTTGCTTTCCCAGAGGACTTTGAAAGACTCAATCCATTTCAGCACAGAAAGCAAAGGAAATACTCCCCTTGACTTCAATGAGAGTTGGGCCTAAGCCCAAAGAAGAGCTGATGAATGAGCTGAATCAGCTACAAGTGTTCTCTGCTGATGTGATTGCCATCTTTTATCTAGAGCTGAAAAGGAAAGGGGATTGGGTTTTGTCCTCCTTTCACTGCCTTCTGTATGCCTGCTTGAGAAAGCTCAAGAGCAGGACACTTTTCACCTCAAATCTTGCTCTTTGTTTCTTTGACAATCACTGCAACAGAGCACCAGTAGCTTCTGCCTCCTTTTTTTTCTTCATGGCAGACCACCGAGCTGCAGATCATTAATTACCTGTTTGTAGTGTACTTGCTGTGCATGTGCAACAAACACTCTGTGTGTTTGTGTTCTGGCTGATAAGAAGCACTAAACAGATTTCCAGTCATATATCCCATTTCTGTTTTTCAGCAAACCCAACTACATTGTTCATTTATCCAGCTTTTTTATACTAACAAATAGATTTTTTATTACACTATTCTGAGGGCAAAGGGATTTATTGTGGAGCTACTGCTCATTCTTGTATCTCTGATATGAAAAACAATCAAAGGAATGAATAGAATACTTAAAAACACAACAAAAATTTTGTTTAAAGAAAAGTTCTTAATGATGTATACACACTACAGGTCACATTAGTTTTCCAATATATGTTCTGGCTAAATGCCACAAGGAATGTGGAAACGGCAACTACAGGCAACTAAGCTTTAGAAATCTGTGAGTTCTATTTCAGCACTATAAAACTGACATTGCTGAGAGCAGCACACCAGTATTGTGCTCAGAGGAAAGAGTTGTGCTGCTAACCATGCGTAGCATGAAAATACTAGATCACTTCTATAGGTGTGCCACATTTGATATTGTCCCCATCCTTGGAAGATGAGAGCATTTTTCAGGAAACTAATAGGTTTCTCCATAAACTTGCAGAAAGAAATTGCACGGCTGGAGGAAACTCTCTGCTGATGTTCTGCTCTTTTATGTTATTGAAAATGAGAGTAGCGTTTATGAGTGATAGATTTGACAACACTAGAAAGTGGTGGCACATATGCATGTAGAGCAAAGACAATAATGTTTCCATACCTGATGGTGGTGGTTTGCCTTCAGGTTGTTTTGGAAGGACATTTGATGTAGACAGGAACCAGTTTTTAGTAGGCACATGTTAGTTTGACATGTTTAGAATTTTTAGTTTCGGCAGGTTTAGCCAAAAGACTGGACAATAGTAGGGAGGAACAAATTAGCCAACAGATGTCTCTTAACAAGAGGGCCTCGCCCAGTAACAGGGATGAGATAACAGAGGCTGCTAGAAAAGATAAGCAGGGATATGGGGCAGTTTGAGAGGCCATAGCTGCTTACTTATCATGGTTTAGCACTCCACACCAAAGGGTCAAGAGTGCATCTTGACGAAGACTACGAGCCTTCCTCCCAAAGACCCCAGCCCACGACCACCGAACGGCAATGCACAGGTGCCAGGGGAGGAGACTTATGATAATGAGCTCTCGGAACTGTTTTAAATACCTCTTGGAACTAATTTAAATAATTCCTGGAACTCTTTAGAATAAGCCAACCTTTTCTCGTGAAATCTTATGTATATGCATGACTTTGTGTAATAAATAGCTGGCTGATTTGGTGAAACAGCGTGCAAGCTAGGAGGCGCTAGCCCCCTTGCACCCGGCGCCGAAACATACCTGCTTTATAACCTGCCACGGGTTGTGAAGTTTGATTCCGCAAGTCACATTCTTCTGCAGAGTACTGGGCATGAATTATTCTCTCCAAGGTATTCTGTGTCACTGTCACAGTTAGTTTTAAATTTAATTAATTTTCAAATAAGCAACCAAGCACAGATTGATGTAGAATATAATTGGCCACTCTTAGAAAATTTTATCACAAGGCTTTTAAAATAAAATTCTCAATGTTCTCAAAAATGGCTTTTAACTTAAATCACTGTGGTTTTTTTTTTCCTTTTTACTCACAAAAAAAGGAAGTTATAGGGGACTTGAAGAAAAGACAAAGAAACCATCATTATTTCCTCACCATCCTAAGTCCCCGTGTATTGTGGGTACCTTCCAGAATGGTCTCTGATGGAAAGCAGTTCCATCTCCATTTCACAGAATCACAAAATCACAAAATCACAAAATGGTCTGGGTTGGAAGGGATGTCAAGGATCATTGAGTTCCACCCCCCCGCCACAGGCAGGGCCACCAACCTATAGGCCTGTATCTAGACAAGGTTGCCCAGGGCCCCATCCAACCTGGCCTTGAACACCTCTAGGGTTGGGGTATCCACCACCTCTCACCACCACNAAAATCACAAAATGGTCTGGGTTGGAAGGGATGTCAAGGATCATTGAGTTCCACCCCCCCGCCACAGGCAGGGCCACCAACCTATAGGCCTGTATCTAGACAAGGTTGCCCAGGGCCCCATCCAACCTGGCCTTGAACACCTCTAGGGTTGGGGTATCCACCACCTCTCACCACCACAGAAGCCTGTTCCAGCACCTCACCACTCTTTCCATGAAGAACTTCCCCCTAATATCTAATCTAAACCTTGCCCTTTCAGAGCATAATCAAATTTTGCTTCCTCAACTACATATTGTACCACTCTGTGAATGGAGATGAAGATCATGTATTACATTTTCTCTCTGAGCTGTGGTTGTAAATCCTGATGAAGTTGTCCCTGCAGCTCAAACGCTCCTTTGAACAATGCATTTGACGCATGTATTTCTCTGAAATTATTCTGCTTTGAAAAGCAGCTTGGAAGACCAAGTTTCTTTTTAACTAAAAGATGGCCACTGTTCGTGCAAATCCTGCCACCGGTGTAAAGTTGGCTGACTGGGGTAATTACTTGCAAGGTAACTTCTGATAATGTTGTTGTCCTATATTTAATTTTCTTGTATGAGATAATTATCTTCTGTTCTTCTAGATATCTTCCGACACTTGGAAATCTTCTGAGTTACTAAATTGGAAGTGTCTCATTGACTGAGTTAATTTCCTTCACCGTAGCTGGTGCGGGGCTGTGGTTTGGATTTGTGCTGCAGACAGTGTTGGTGACACAGGGATGTTCCAGTCCCTGCTGAGCAGTGCTTACACAGAGCCAAGGCCTTTGCTGCTCCTCACCCCACCCCACC
>VXBZ01005657.1:249845-261280 GCA_013399135.1 Heliornis fulica | reverse complement strand
CACCTATGTGTGAGCTAGCATGGCACAAAAAAAGCCAGGAATATCCCTTTTGTCAAGGCTAAATTACCTTGTATCATCTCCCACAATCTCTAACCACTTCTCATCTTCCAATTTGCCTCTATGAATCATCTGGAGAAGATGACTTACAACAGCCATCTGTATATCCCACTAACTAACCCTTTGTCTGTCAGAGTCCTGAAGAGGGTCATTGCTGGCCAAAGCATTGAACTTTCCCATCACTTGCAAGGAGATAAGAGCTAGTCCTAGGAACGACCTGCACACTCTCCTCAGTCAAATAGCATAGGAATATTCAATCTTTTTACTTTGAAGAGGCCTTTCTGCCAGCCTTTGAATTTCTGACTGATTTTGTGGACTTAATCAGATATGTGTGGGAAATTAGATCCCTGGATTATATATAGCCTGTAAATGGAGTATGCATTCTCCAGATGTTAAGTCCCTTTTTATATCATCTTAAACACCTGTTTATTTTCACAACTAGGCTTCGGTAATGAAGCTTATTGGGCAAAATTCTTTTTCATTAAAGTCTTTATTTTTGTTAAAGAAAGTTGCTGTGATTCTTTTGCCTTAATCAAATATATTCAGAACTGATTTTGGTTCCTAGTGTGATGGTTCCCATTAAAATGTAGTGTTAAAGTTTTGGGGTTTTTTTGGTTTTTTTGGTTTTTTTTTAAAGAAAACACTTTTTTTTTCAGCATACTGAACTGGCAGGCTTTTAATGCACCCTGGAATCTCACTGTTCAGTCTCATATAGTTGGTTTTGATGTTAGTCATCCCAGATAGGTGCATAGGTATTATCATTTCTATAGATAGGGAAGCAAAGACAAATATAGGGTCTGAGATAATGCAGTGCAAAATAATGACAGCTTCCACTGACTTCAATAGCTGTTAATGCTCATCACTTCTAAAGATCAAGCTACTTGTGTCGACTGTTAGACAAAGATAGACTTGCTTTTTAATGAGTTTTGTCCTTCTAAATTGTTGCATGAAAGCTACTCAAGTTATTCTGGGAAGTACTGTATTTCTCTACATCAGAAACTTCACAAGTTTAACACTTTCTTCAATATCATGTAAGCATTAATAAAGTAAATCCTTTAGAAGTTGTTATCATACTTGCAACCTCCCTGGATGGGCAAGGAAAAGACAAATGATAGATTTTGAGTTCTTATCTTCTGGGATGATCTATTTGTGTTTTTTATAAAATAATTGTATATCTGTGTCCAAACTCATATGCTTATTTTTGCTTTGTCAAACACACTTATACCTATTACAAATCCTAACACAAGGTTCAACTAGCTTCTCAGAGATCAAATTGCTTCCACGTCTCATTTATTACTCAAAGGTTCAATAACACCAAATACCTGGCAGCGCAGCAAAACTCTTAACCAGTTGCTTAAATCCCAGAGAGTTTTATGTACTTACACTTGTACTTAAATGCTTTCTGAATAGTGATAGAGTGTTGATCTGAGACCAGAACGCATTGCTTGGGGCCACCAAAGTTATTAGCTTCAGCACCAGAATTAGATTTTGAGTTCTGTTTCCAAGCACATATGCAGGTAGCTAAACTCTGCTTTATTTCACAGTGAAGTTGATTCTACTTTACTCTTTTTGCTGGTGTAACAGATCAGAATAAGAATAGTTGGATATGGAGGAAAGAATTTCATAATTCAATTTAATGCATCAGTTCTTTTTATTACATGAGTAATTTACATTTATTATGAAAGCAGAGAGAGACTGTTTTTAGCAGATTATTTTTGATTGGGTTTATTCCCAGGAATATGAAAAGGGGATGCAATTGCTTTTGTTTCCACATACCTGTAATAATGATAATTTTTAATTTAATAATATTAAAGTAGAAGGGTTTTTTTTCTTACCAGAAAAAAGATTGCTTCCCCTCACAGAACCTGAAGACAAGCGGGTGGAAATTTGCTCGTGTGCATCATGATGAACAGACCACACAATGAATTACATGTTTCTTTAAAGTTAGAGCCAGTTAATCTCAAGACATTTTGAATAACACCCCCCCAACACACCACCCACAAAAAAAAAAAAAAAAGGTTTTTATTCTTTCCAGCTGTCACTCTTAGTATGTCAGACTTAATTCTCTTAGAGTGTCAGACACCGTTCATCTCAATAAAATGCAGAAAAAAATAATATTCTGCATCATTATAGCCACTGGACTTTAAGGTAGGCTTTCGAAATTTTACAAATTCTCCCTCTCAGTGGAGCTATAGAGACTACATTTCAGCCCCATGCCAGCTAAAGTGTGTCTGCATTCACGGATGATGAAGGCAGAGATCAATTATTCAAGGCTGATGCATCTGATGAAGGATGCTTAAACATCCATCTTCTCATCACCCAGATGGAATCTGTATGCATTCTCTATGATGAAGATAGATTAGGCACCGATTCAGTAAAGTACTTGCAGGTGTGGATTTGACAGAGCAGTGGGGTGACAAAGAAGAGAAAGGATTAAAAAAATAATAAATCTGCAAAAGATGAAGCAAGATACCGTGCATCACATTCATAAAGAAATGGCTTTTGGATTTTCTATCCAGACTACAGAATTCTTGTTGAAAGCTGGTTGCCAAAGCAGATGCCCTGATTAATGAGAACAGATGGATTTCTCCAGAGGGTCTGCAGATTTAGACGGTACTTTCACTAAATGAAATGCTAATGATCTGGCACTGTGCTCCTCTGTGTGGAGTAGACACCAGTAATATTATTTTATTTGTATTTGGTGGAGTTAGAACAATCAATTTTATAATTTTCAGGTGTAAACTTCCAGTATTTTCCATCACCTCCACCTCACTAACAGAAGGACATAAAAGACCCAAATGCTTGTGCTGGATTTCACTATGCACAAGCTCTTTTGCTATATTTTACATTTTTACAGGTTCGTCTCTTGATATAGAGGAATATCTGTTTTTTGCCTTTTTAAAATGCAGCTTCCAAAGGCAAATGAATCACTTGATTAATTATGGTAGCAAATACAATTGTATGCACATTTTTCACTGTTATCTGCAGCACAAGCTGGTTTCCTTGAATTTCTTTCACCACAATTTTCAAATAAAATTAATCTGACAATTTGTAGCACAGACATTGTGGAACTGATCAGTTTTTTTCTTCAAATCTGCCACTAATTAATATTTCTGTTATTAAAAAACATTAATGCAGATTAAAAATAATTAAAAAATCAGTTGATAAATTCTGTTCTAAAGTAGCTGACTCAAAACCCTCTCTTCTGCCTTTTACCTAAAAATCCTCTTAAGTGAAATGTAAATTCCTTTGTTTTTTTCTTTTCCTGATTTGCTAATATGGCAATTTCAAGACAAATCACCTCTCTGTACAATTCACGCTTGACTAGCTGTACCCTTCTGTCATCTTTTTTTGTTTCTGGAAAGACTGTTAGGAAAACAATGCAGAAGAACTTAGTTATTCATATGGCTATTTTAGGGCTAATCTGACTTCTCAGTGTAAAAAAAAAATCTCTTTAATCTCAAGAGAAAGATCCCTAGCTATAATTGTTTTAAAGAATCTGCATGTACAATCTACCAAATATGTAAGCCATAATCAGCTGATTTGCACTTGTAAACTAAACATGATTCATTTCAGAATCATAAAATAACAAGAATCTCCTTTAAGAGGTGCAAAAATTGGAGATCAGAACTAGAAAGTTGACAGGACAATAAAACAGTATACAAAATATAAAGGAACCATCAATTTACAATCATCATAGTGACTGAGAAACTTACAATTGATATTTCTACTAAAAAGAAAAAAAAATTAAATCCTATGTTCAGATAGTGAATACTGGCACAAAGAGGAGTCAATAATAGTCAAAAGTTACAGTAAATTTGGGCAGCAGCCTCCAAGGAGAGATGTACTAATAACACATTGGTGCTGTAACTGTGTCCCCAACCAAAAAGTGCTGGTGCAGCAGTGATGCCAGAGAATTTGCTGTGTGATCTCACAGAATAACCTGGCAAGCAGCAGGCAGTTTCATTTTGTTCTACTGTCACCGCACCATCAGTGATTTGCCAACCTATTACTTTCCATAACATTTTATCAGGAATGTAATATTTGTGGTGGACTGTCTAATCCGTGCTGCTACACTAAGGAAGATAGGACAACTTAAAATAAATTGGATGCAGAGTGTCTTCAGATTCCATGATTTAATTAAAGAAAGGATAGGAGACCACTTGGAGCAGACATTTGATGGTGACTTCCCTTTCAGAATTAATTTTCCATGCCAGCTGTCTTGCCCCTTCTAGATCCATTTCACATGCTCTCCAGTTTCTGTTCTCTCTCCTTTGTTATTCAGTGCCCTGTATGCTATCTTGCCCATACTGTTCCAAAATCTAAGTTACACTGACACTATTGCATTCACAAACTATATTTGTTCCCTCAGATATAAAATATCAGATTTGACAGGTTCTGGGTTCTATGAATTCATGCTGATTGACATTAATTATATTTCTTGCCTTTAGTTACTTATTAATCACATAAGCTTCTTATTCAGTTTTCTCCTTCTATGGGGTTGTGTAGGACTTCAGGTCTGATGGGGGAAAAAAATAACTACAAAAAAGGCGGTGTGGGATGCTGGAGATATATAAGTGATCTTGCCAAATAGCCAGTGAAAGTCCTCTGCTCCCATCTCTCCTAGTAAACATACTAAACCATCAAAATTCTCCTTTGACTCTTTATTGACACTACTGAGAGTGAATTGACATACATCAGGAGAAAGGCTTTCTTTAAGCTTTCAAATAGCTTCTAGGTATACTGCAGCAAGCTTGCCCACTAGAAAAGAGGATGTGGACTAAGTTCCATTGCATATTATACTCTGCTTAAATCCACTGAAATTCAAACCCTTTACTGCAGAAGTGAGACATGAGACCTATTTTGGTACCGGTGCTGAACACCATGTGCTACTTAAGCCCCGTCAAACATGATGCAAAGGGACTACATCGTCATAAGTGAGCCCTGGAAGTGACAGTGGGAAATTTAATTCACTTTCTTTATTTGTAGCACTCAAAAAACATCAGGAAGTGGGTTTTGTATTTGAACTGGATGTGGCCATAAATGCAGCCATCTGTGCTTCTTGCATTGCTGTCTGCCACTAAAAGATGACAATAGATGAGCCCTGACCATATGATATTTATGCTGCATTAACTTCCTGATAGATTCCACATATGTTTCAGGATGGCAGGGTGAATAATGTGGATCCTTGGAGCACTTCTGTTCCCAGAACCAAATGGAAACATTTTATCTCAGGCTGTTGATCCCAAGCCGGAGTCATGCTGGAGTCAGACAGCACCATTCCAGTGAGAGAATGTCCCACTTCCCTCCATGGGACAGCAGGATTTCATGCAAAGGGAGCTCTCCTCAATGCTCCTGCTGAGTGACAAGAGTAGATTTGTGATTCTCTCCTACATTAAATGCTGCGGTAAGGGTTTTCACCCTCCGTGAATTTGCAGAAGTATCTTGTGAGGGACTAGCACTTTATGAAATTTTCTATAAAAGTGCCAGGAGAAAAACATTTCTGAAGACATAAATGAGACTTCTGGAAAGCAAGAGGGAGCTTAAAGTTGTCAACCCTCTGTGAGTTTTGCTTTTGTTTTTTTTTTTTTTTCTGGAACTGTTAAGCTGGTAGTAAACAGCCTTTTTGACAATCCTAGAATCATAGAATCACTTGGGTTGGAAGAGACCTTTAAGATCATCGAGTCCAACCACAGCCTAACACTGCCTAGTCCACCTCAAGATCATGTCCTTCAGCACCTCATCTATTTGCCTTTTATACACCTCCAGGGATTGTGACTTCATCACTTCCCTGGGCAGCCTGTTCCAATCCATTACAAACCTTTCAGTAAAGAAATTACAATAAGAATTAAAAGAGAGCCTTTAAATTCTCACATGAAACTTAAAAACACTCAATTAGATCTCATTTACTCTAAGATAATTTGCATTGGCTTCACTGTATGTACAGTTTACATCACATTAAGGTATCTGACGTATATAAGAAAATGTTAGAATATAAATTACTCAGGTCTCACTCTGTATCAGGTTGAGTACAAGCATCAATTCTTTGGGTTTGGGACACATTCCAGCAGTTTTTTTACACTGCTGGAAAGAATTCTCTGGGCTTTAATATATCAACAAACCCAGCTCAGTCCCAGAAAGAAATACAGGGAGAGAGAACCAATTCTTGTAATTGGTTCTCCTTATAATTCTTATTATAAATAATAATGGATGCAAACTTCATCTTTAAACATTTCCACAAGCATAGCTACATGACAACTGCAAACCCAATTTGTACAGCTTACAAGGAAAAAAATCCAAAACACTTTTATTTTCATTTTCTAAACTCAACCTGGTATTAGAGACCTAGGTGGATTTTTTTCCAGCTCATGCATCAGCTTGAAAAAAAAAATTACATACATACAGCAGCTACAGCTTGGCTAACAAGACTGTAAGTGATGTGCAAGGCAGAATTTGAACCTAGCTCTCATTCTCAAAAGTTTAATTGGCTCCCTGGGGCAAACTGTCAA
The DNA here is from genome assembly GCA_013399135.1 of Heliornis fulica. Classification (NCBI taxonomy): domain Eukaryota; kingdom Metazoa; phylum Chordata; class Aves; order Gruiformes; family Heliornithidae; genus Heliornis; species Heliornis fulica. The sequence continues at coordinate 254,714 of VXBZ01005657.1, read as the reverse complement.
GAAAGGAAACAGATCCAACTCTAGATTTGAGGTGGCCTAAAAGCAGTTTCAGATCATAGGAAATGTAACCCTCAGCTCACCAAGTTACCTTTTTTGCGCATCTTAGAAACAGGATTTTATACAATTTGTGAGGGCACAACAAATATTTGTTGTCTAACAGACATAGTAAGTTGCTTGGACTAAAATTCTACTAGGTCGGACATTCTCAGGCTTACCCCCACCCCCTCACTGCAGGCACTACAGACATGTCTTAGACAGGTAAACTTCAAGGAGAGAACTTTGTTACAGGCTGATACTTTTGCCAAGCTGCTATTTTCACTCGGGGTTTTGGTTTTTTCCTTTCTTTTCTTTTATTCTCAGGTTCTTATTCCTTTTCATCTCAGCATTCATCTTTCGAGACTTTGAGTTACTTACTATTCCCAAATCAGCCCTCTGATTCTAGGGTTTTTAATCTTACATGTTCTTGCTTTACTCTTTCATTTACAGATTGACAATGTTTTTGACAGTAAAACAGCCAATGTCGCATCTCTGAACATCACAAAACTGGATCTTTGCTCACAAAGGCACAGATTTTCACGAGAGGCTAAAGAACTTTAGGCACCTCAATTAGTCCCTGTTTCCTCTGTCCTTATGTCGTCATCTTCTATGGAGTGGATAGTTATAAAGACCAGGACATATGGAATTAATGGAATAGTGGTTAAAAGTTGAAAGTTATCCCAGCAGAAGATCTACGAGAATTTATATATCTTCACAGGTAGTGAAAGAAAGACACAGCTGCTGTCAGGGACCAGATTTCCACATCTACTCACATTTGAGTGGACTGTTTCAAGCTAATCCTGTTCCATTCCAGGGACCCAAACTTCTGCTGGTGGCTGAGCTGTTCTACTTGGGCAGCTGCAGTGCATCTTTCTGATTTGGTTTCATTCAGAAGGAACACTGCTCTGCATGTACTGAGACCCAGAGCAGAGTAAGTGGAATCAAGAGATTCCCTTCAAATGACCGTTGCCAATCCAAATGTTTGTGCCTACATTGTTGCACAGAATACTCAAACCCCAAAATAAAATGAGAAAAAGTCATTCTCATTGAACTCTCTGCATAGAAACAAGCCATGGACATCCTTAAACATATGGGGTTGAAAGGCATGCTTTCACTGTGGAGCCTTCTCCCACTCAAAAACATGCAATTCAAATCTGTTACCCAGCAAAAGTCCAATCCTATATGACTGGATGCCCTTGTAGAGACTGCAGTGTAAAATATTGCTGTGGGTTTTGTGTTCCACAGTTCCAGTGAGAGATGTGGAAATCATAATGCTCCAGTTCTGCCCCCACTCTGTCCTCCAGCACCCTGAATCTGCACTACATCTCTTCTATCTTCTACAAAATTCAGTTTACAAAATTAATCCTGTTCTTGACCCTTACAATCCTGCCTTACAAGTACGCAAGTAGTTGCAGCTACATAGTTATTAACAATATTAACAATATTATGTTAACAATGTTATTAACAATACACTGCAGCTACATAGTATTGTTACTTACAAGTAACAATACACTGCAGCTACATAGTTGTCCTGTTACATTTACTCTGCTAGTGAATAACTGAAAACTGGAAATGTGCAAGATTTTGGGTTTTGCCAAGGACTGTTTCAGGGCACAGGACAAAGAATTTAGATTTAATTCCTGGCCATAAGGACCATAAAGAAAGCACCAGGTGTTTAAACTTCTCACTGCCTTAAAGCAAGTGTTTGTAAGCCCTGCTCTTCAGTGAGAACCCACTGTGGTAGAGGCACCACAGTTAATTTTTCTCACTGCTTTTAAAACCACCATGTATCCTTCATATTTGTTTTCCTCTGGCACCTGGCACCATGCAGCTGATTAAGTTGACCTGGATTTAACATGTTGCCTAAACTTTCATTAATGGAAGTGGTAAATCTTTGGCTTCAAAGAGGTATATGGGCTATGTGCTCGTTAAAACATTAAAATTTATTAAAACAACTTAAACAACTTCCCTTATCCTATTTGAGTTTCAAAATGTGTCCCTACATCACGAGTATTTGGATCAATCTAATCTCCCAAGGTACAAACAATCTTAACACAGATTTGTGCAGCACAGCACATTGCTCTTTGGTGTGAAGTGAAGCTGTTAACTCCAACACATACATTGGCTTTTTCACCTTAATTCCAGAGTCAAAGTTAATTAATAATAGGTACAATAATTCTAATAACAAAAACAGGAAAGGGGGAAAACTAAAGACAGAAAGACTTAAATTCTTCATGGGAAGCAGATGTCTAAGAGCCAGAATGACATGTAAAATTGCCTTGCAGAAGTAGGGATGCATGCAGCACCAGTATGTAGTGCCATAAAAATAATAACCAACACCTTCAGATACAATCAAGGGGAATCAATGCTGATACTGTGATTCCAACTATTTCCTCTAGCAGGTGGACTCAAAGAGCCATGACAACACTTAAATGATGCTGTGACAACTGGAGCAAATTGTTTCTCTGTGCTTCCGCAGGGGAAAATTGGCTTTTGCTCCAGTACAAGAAAAGGATTTTTCAGAAAATATGAAAATAGCTGGGCACTGAACACTGTCTGATTCTCTTCTTCACCTTTTTGATTTCTTATCTGAGATTGGAGGAGGGAGAAACACTCTAGATTAAAACAAATTTAGGTTAGCAGGAGTAGGGGCTAGGGCAGCATTCACTGCTGCGTAAAAGTTGCTGAATGTGCTTTGGTTTTGTTATTCTTGCTGGAATAGTAATACTCTTGTTTGTCTTCCAGCTTCTGCTTCCAGAAGGAAAAGATTCAATATGCAGGGATAGACATGATTTGTTGAGTACAGTTTCAGTTTGGGACATTGGACCATGGCAAAGCTGGAGATGACTTTATTCAATTGTTTTTACAATGCAGATGAATTGTTTCTGAAGGTGGGAATCAGTTTCAACATGTCTAGCTGAGACATGATGCCAAATTATCATTTAAATTTAAATGACTGATGAACCAGGAGCTGATACCCAGGGACAATACGGTGTTTTAGTCAGAGGAGCCAAATGAAATTTTACTGCCCTCATAAGCACAGTGCTGCTGCAGGGCAGGCTGGCTGTCACTAGCCAGGGGCTGGCTCACAGTCTTGCCCATGCTTTGATCCCTTCTCTGACCGATGGCAGACTTCAAGCTCTGTAAGATTTGGAGTGGAAGCCTACTTGGGCTTGTCAGTTCTGCCTAGAGCCAATTGGCATTACAAAAAGAGCTGAATATTAGAGGTTTGTTACAGCTGAATGACCCTTTTCAAGACCAGGCATGAAATGTTTCTGTTTTTCCAAACAGACACTCTCTAGCCTTTTTTTTTTTTTTTTTTTTTTTTTTTTCTATCTGGCATCTGTGTTAGTGCCCAGAAGCTTTCAAACATTTCTGACTGTCTGGAGTTAAGCTGCTGCTTCTTGGGTTGCTGATCTATTCAACCAGTCCTCATGGGGAAGAACTTGTGTGTATGTGCTGATCTGGCTGGTGTTTATAGAAGTCTCAGGGAGGAAAGGAAGAGTCAACAGAGTGCTTTTAATACTTGTTAATCAAGCAGTGTTTCTTCAGGGTGTTATATTCTGAAGATTCTGCCAACAGATCCTGCCAGAAAGGAAAAATCCCTTTTGTACTATTCTACAGAGTGGACCTGGTATACTATGGGGAAACCAGGATGATGATCACTCTAAGATTTGCACTGCAGTTTCTCTTGGGGGTTCCTTGCCTTGAACTGGCAGGAATAAAGAGAGGTGGGTTTTTAATAAGCTGTTTTCTCAGTTGAGTTAACCCATTTGGAAATCATATTGAGCACCTTGAAGCTGTAAACTACCCAACAGCGGGAGTGTTATGCAGTGCTGATAAAAGTTAGCTCAGGCTTGCACTGCCTTTGTGACATAAGCATTAGGTTTCCAACTGTACCTATATTCCCATCAAGGCAGGTACAACCAGGTGAGAGGAATGACACTCCCATTTTCGAGAACAGCAGTATGTCTTGCATTGGCTGAAATGTGTTATATTCTTAGTCTGCACTAGCAAACTGTAATTAAAATAATCTGTCTGATTCTGAAAAATAGCGTCATGAATAGAGTTTCTTCTTTTAATTGGTTCTGCTTACACTTGGTTTTGTGTTTGCATTATTCCTTTCTTTGGGGGAGAAAGTTATGAGTAAGTATGGATGCATACCATGAGAGATCTAGAAACACTCTTCTGAATGGAGGTCTAATGACTTCAACAGGTTACTGCATGTCTGGGACTTTACTCCTTGACCACTGAAATGAACAGTAATTTGGCATAATACCTCTACTGCTGTGTTTTGTACACTTATGATTTTCCTGTTATAACCTCATAAACCCTCCAAAGGTCTAGTAAAATTCAAATTCTCTGCTTGCTAGAATTTAATTACCCCTGTTTCCATCTTGCCTGGGTACTATAGTCCCGTATAGACAACAAACCAAGAAAACTCATGGTAATTACAAAGCCCACAGTGTGGTATTATTGCAGATGACACAGTCAGTCTTTTAAAAGTTAACCTGATTTTTCTTTAAGTGACTTGTCTTTTTACTTGATGACATCAGAAACACAGTAGGCTAGATTTTCTGCCAGGATGATGGCGTGAAACCACACCTATTTATGGCAGCAGAGAATTTTGCCCAGAATTTTTAAAATTCCCACAGCAGCACATAATTTATGGGTTTTTCTGTAACAATGTTCACTGTTACACAACATGTCTGAAACCAAACAAACCAAACTTTGTTAGAAAGATGGTTTTTATTATTGGAACAAAAACAATTTCCTGAAAAAAAATCACATATGTAATTTTCAATAAAAGGGTCAGTGGCTTTTTTTTTTTTT